>CANUEP010131476.1:0-13975 GCA_947857235.1 Jatropha podagrica | reverse complement strand
AAACAAAACAAAAAAAAAAAAAAAAAAAAAAAAAAAAAAAAAAAAAAAAAAAAAAAAAAAATCAAAATTGAGCAAAAAGAATAAGTGTGATGAGTAATTAATGAAATCAAATTTTATTAATAATGAAGGAATTTGATTACATTAAAAAAAAAAAGACTAAGCGAAGTCTAAAAAAAAAGCCTTTATGGATTCCATTCAAGTTGCTCCAACTCAATGTGCTTATCAGAAAGAAGCTTTCGCAACTTAGAGAAAGATTGCTCATGTTATTCACTACGAACTGGCATAGCTTCAACTTTGGATATTTTCTCACGAACTTGAGAAACCATGCTTTGTTTCTCCAAGACATCACTTTTCATACCTTATAAGGAGGACTCAAGTACTTTCTTCCTTGAAGTCAGCCTGGCCAATTCTTCCTCAATTTTGACAAGTTCATCCTCTACAAATGAAATATTGGCAATGGCCTCTTTCTTAAGATTTAAAGAGTCATCTAGTTGCCCTTTTAACTTCTCCAATTCCTTCAGCTGAAATTCTGATGAAACACTTAAAGAAAAAGATGATTTTAGCTGTAAGAAATCATTTACAAGTTTGAGGTAGCCGACGAACTGCTCTCTTAAGATGGTGGTATCAAATCCTTCTCCTTTTTCAATGCCGTAAAATATTATGTGGGCTTGTGCAGCAAGAAAAGGAACATGTGCTGTAGAAGTTCAACCAATTTTGGCTCTTATTCCCTTCTAGGCCATTACAGAAACTTTACGGCGCTAGTCAGTCATAAAATCATTACCACAAAATGCGGACATTTCAGAAGTAGTAGGACAACTCATTTTCTTTATTTGATGAGTATCTTGTGGTTTTCCACTATAGTGACCAGTGTTAGATTCTCTCAATGAAGGATTTCCATCAAGATCCTTCAAAGTAATTAAGGGAAGATCGAAAGAAGCTAGCCCAAGTATAGAACTCATGCTATCTATAGGAAGTGCACAAGGTTCATCGTCACAAATCACGTTATTGAAACCCATCTGCAATAAGAAATTTGAAAAAAAAAGGGTTCAAGAGATTAAGTAAAAAAAAGTTTAAAAAAAAGAAAAGAAAAAAATGCTTACTGGGTCATCAGCATCATAAAGTAATTGTGCTGACAAAGCCTGCTTGTTTCGCTTTATTTTCTTCCAACAACGGTTGAAATCATGCTGCTCTTTATCTGAAGTAGATGAATTAAGTATCTTCTTCTTAGAACGCCTTTGTTTGGAGTGGGAATCTAATGCTTCTTTAGCTGTTTTTAGAGTTATTGCAGCTTGGGTGGAGATGCCATTATTTGACGGATTTGACTCATCGATAGCTTCTATAAGAGAACCTTTTTGTGTAGAAGTACCAGCAGCTGTTTGAGGTTTTAACATTAACATAATTGGTGCCTCTCTCTTATCTTTCTCAACAGTAGATTCTTGGGGAGGATTTAAAGGGATGTATATGCTCTTCTCAACATTTGAATTCTTTAGACGGGAAGACTTTGAAGATTTCAATAGTTTTGGCATTGCTTTTAACTTTGGCATCTCATCTTGAGGGAAAGCTTTAGACCATTCCATTTTCCACCAATCCTTATATGCTTCTGTACAAGAGAAACGACTGTCAAACCTCACTGAAGGAATAGTTAGTTAGCACCACTAGTTAAATGAATGCAAGATTCCCAAAGCTGTATAACTGTTTCCAAACACACTTTTGCAAAAGATATATCCATGTTACCAAGAAAATCTTGGCAATAACCCAATTGTCTACTAAATCTATGGGGGTTTTATGACTCAATGAAGTATTGGTTCTTATAACGCAAAGTCAAGAAGTTTGAACAAAGATTGATGGATTGTTCCACTTTTTGTGAAGATAACCTGCCATTATCCTCTAAAAGGAGGTCTCTCTTCATTACACGGGATGGACCCAAATAAGCTTTCCTTTCCATGAAAAGTTTGGTGCCTTAAGTTTCATTGTAGTATTTAGCCATTCATTGTCCACTATAGGAAGTCATTCTAGCATCTCCATCAATAGTATCGGTTTATTATTCTTCGTAAGAATCTATGGCATCAGTGGATGTGCTGCCTGGTGACAAATTACCAACTCAGGAGTCCTTGAAAGTGTTGATCTACGTTACTGGCATATACTTGTCCCCAATGCATGCATCATCAGAAGTGGCACACAAAATATTCTCATCACAGAGGCCATACAAATTGAACATTCCAGAAGCTTCTAGATACCGATGCTTGGGTACGGCAGTTGAGGTTGCTCTAGTTATAATTCAAGGGCCCTCAGCAAAAATGTCTTGAGGGGTAGTTAAACAGGAAGGAAGTATGCGTAAAATGCGTGTCAAAATGGTTAGCTAGCCAAGCATAAATATAATGGAAAGGTAATGGAACTTCACACCTCTTTAAAGTTATTGCAGTAGGATTGTTCGAAGGTCTCTATAAATGCTTGCCAAAATAGGAATAGCCAAGGAAAAGGTTTCACTAGAGGCAATCTTACTTGCAACTTTGAAAGTACTTGGGCGAATAAGATTCACTGGATTATGTGGAAGAGCAAACTTGCATAGCCAACAGGAAATCAAGGCAGCCAAATAAACTTCTTCTCGTAAATCATCTTCTATGTTTAGAATCTCAAAAGGCTTTTGCCAGTTTGCATCTCGTGGTAATTTTTTGCCAATAACACCTGAAAGATTAAAATTCTTCTTAAGAGGAGCAGTTCTCTTAGTATAGTCCTTTTTAGGAGGCTCAGGGTATCTAACAGAATAGCGAAATCAAAAGTTTATCCAGTTGCGAACATTCAACTCAAAGGTGCTCTCAACCCGCTTGGCATTTTTGTAGTAAGCATAGAACAAGTATTTGCAGCTTTGTAGTAAGAAAGAAGCTCCACCTTCATCAATTCCAGTAAGATCTATAGTTGAAGGGATCATCTTATCATAGAATGAGCCGTGGATTGGAAGTCCACCTAGGAACTTCAAATCCAAAAGAGAAATTGACTCTTCTCCAATTGGGAGGAAAAGAGTATTTGTTGAAACACTTCAATGTTCACAAAAACAATGAATGATGTTGGGCTAGCGATCATAAGTGAAGACTGATGCGAACAAAGCATGATATACATTGGCTTTCAAAAGTAGTTGCTTATTACTTGCCAGCATATCTTCAAGCCACTCCCAATAGCGTTCAACAAATGAAAATTCACTAGCAAATTTGAAATTTGAAAGAAGGATGCTAAGAAACTTCATTGCTATGGATGCGAATCCTCAAAAGTGAAAGATTATTTGATGGAGTTTGAAGCTAATGAAGTGAAGATTGCAGCAAAAGATGAGGTGGGTGAACTTTGCTTAATGCATTGGCTCCCAAAAATTCATCAACGGATCTTTGAAAAGTGAAGATTATTCCAGTGTTAGAATCCTTTTTGTTATCGCTAAAAAATTTCATACATAAAATTTTTCACGAAGCCGAAAGATCAATTATGCGAACCATTTTGATGAAATCTCAAAAGCAGTTGACTACTTGGAAAAAAAATCAGTAGACTTGTTAAAAAAACCAATCAAAATCAATTTTGACATGTTCAGGGAAAATATAGTTCATATGAATTTTTTAAAAAAATTCAAATTTATAAGATCAACTGTGTTCATGCCAAATTAAATTCGCAGGTTGTTGGTCATCAATTAAATCGGGCATACAAATTGAAAGCAAGCATGTGAGATTATTGTCATGTTCATCAATTAAGAAATTTTTTTAATATATATATATATATATATATATATATATATAAATGAATAAAAAAATAAAAGAAAATAAAAAAGTGAATGGAGAAATAAAAAAACGAAAGAGTTTCTTTTCTTCTCCGTTCGGCGCAACAGGGGAAACGGGCCGGCAGCCACCTCCATCATCGCGTTCTTTGACCACCGGCCATGCAAATCGACGGGTGAGGACTCTAAGTTCATCTCCTCGACAAGAGAAACACATATGCAGTCTCAATTCGCGGGATAGAAGCCGAAATCAGAGGAAATCGTTGCAAGAAGTCGCGTTGGCGTGTGGTGGAGTTTTCTGATGATTTGCTTCGGTGGCTTCATGCGTGGAGGTTGACTGCGGACGGTTCCTCTCCACCTCCTGATCACTTTCCCTTCATCAATTGCTAACGACGAGCTTGAATGGCGGGACTGCCATGAACAATAGCAGTGAGGTGACTGTCGAGGCTTTTTTCCGGCCAAATGGGCCACTGTTTTGATAATCAGACATTGAATTTGGGCCTCGTGAGATTCTGCATGTTTTGCTATAACCTTTGTGGATTTCTGAGTAAGAATGATTTTTCGTTCGGCAAGACCTTCAAGGGCAGAATTTTGCATGTCTTGTGCTTGAATCTGAAGTCCAATTTTTGATTGATAGGAAAAAAAAAAAAAAGACATCGAAATTAAATGCATGCATGACAATAATATGCATGGGCATATGAGGATCATAGATTTCAAATTAAGGCATGTGGAAAACACTACATAAATTGATGTCTATTAATGTCCTATGACATAGTCTTATTAATTTACTAAGTTTTATGGAAAAAAGGAGCATGAGCACATGAGGATCACATATTTCAAATTAAGGCAAAGCAAATAATTAATATGTTGACACATTTATAGAGTCATCAATTCAAATAATGTCGCGAATAATATTCAAGTTAAAAGAAGAAGTAAATTAAAGCAGTTAAAGTGCGGAGACAGTAAAAAAAAAAAAAAAATCAAATCAAAATCAATTTCATAAATTGAATTAGCTGCAATTGAGTTGGACAAAAAAAAAAAAAGGAAAAAAAAAAACAAAGAGCGTACTTAACAATTGAGTGTGCGCCAGACAATTGAAGTTGTTGCCGACTTTCTTGAAGTTTTGTTGTGAAAAAAATATATATATCAAGCAGAAGAATCCCTCTTATATAGAATTGTCAACTCTGAGTTCGACAAGGATTTAAAATTTTCAACTCCGAGTTCGATAATGATTTAAATTTTTCTACTCCAAGTTCGACAAGGATTTAAATCTTTCAACTCTAAATTCGACAAGGATTTAAATTTTTTAACTCCGAATTCGACAAGGATTCAGGTTTTCAACTCCAAATTCGACAGGGATTTAGATTTTCAACTTCAAAATTATGAGCGATTTAATTTCTTGAAGGACAAAAAAAAAATAAAATAGAGAAAATAATAGGAAATTCTAATTAAAAAAATTAGAATTTCGCTACTCGGGCTAAAAAAAAAAAAGAGGCCTGTTAAAATTTGAGTTGCTAGAAAAATGTTAAACTTGAAAATTCAGGTTTAAAAAAAATCATGCCATAAAAAAAGAGGCATACAAATTAAAAAAAAATTCTTCTTCAAATTTTCGAGACCCGTTCAAACAAGTTCGTGAACAAGTCATCTGTAGACACCTAAATTTTATTTAAGTTAATTTAATTATTAACTCAATTGTTTTAATTAGTCAATTAAATTATTGGTTAATTAAATTAAATAATTTATTTTAATAACCCATCGAAATATTGAAGTGGTTATTGAAATAAAATTGTTGGATAAATATTATTTACTGCAAAAATAAATAATGTAGTAAAGTCCAATAAAAATTAATCAAGTGGACCAATTAAATTACATCTTGGCTAATAAGTCAGGGATCAACATAAGTCAAGTGATGCAGCAACAACCAATGAAAGCTTGCCAAGTGGACCAATCAAATTACATCTTTGGCAGGGAATCCCCTCAAATCTCTATAAATAAGAGGTCTCTCTTCACCTATGTGACACATAGACTTGTAGAGAAAAAAGACAAAAGAAGCCTCGAAACTCTGTAGAATTCAAGACTCAAAAGTTCTCTCTCAAGTCTAAAAAATAAAAGTTTAACGTGAATTCAAGATCAAGTTTCCACAATCCTTGAATCATCAAACACTCATTCTTCGTCAATTCAACATCAAGTCTTTTCGGCCGTTGAATCGTATTCAAGTTCAAGTCTTTTGACCCTTAAATCGTGCTCCCGATAAAGAGAAAAATCAGAGGGTAATCTTTATTGTAATAGAAGATTTCACTAGAGATTGTATCCACTACATCACAAATACAATTTATATTTTGTAATTTTTTGCTTCTTAATTTCAGAAACAAATTTTACGTCAACAGAATAAAACTTAGAAACGACAATAGAATAATATTTAATTTTTCACTTGAAATGCAGATTCAAATACAATATCTTTATCTTATTTTTGAAACTTCCCTTTCTATATAATCGTATATAGTCTTTTTTTTTTTTTTTCGACAGAATATGATGGTATGTAGTCAAACACAACAGGGGAAAAACTTTTTCTGGCGGTGGCAAATGAATCAACACGGCGGCATGTCTGGCGGTGGAGGTAGCATATGAGCTTCTGGATTTTTGCCATCCTTCACTATAAACACCGTATCCATTCCCCACGACATGTGCCGATCTAAATGGCAGTGCATGAACCACACTCCTGTTTACATATGGTAGTAATAAGTCAATATAATTACAGTCCTCTAATTTAATTTTTTTGTTTAATTTTTAAATCCTTCCTATTAAGTTTTCCCTTTGGATTTTTGCTGCATAAAATTTACCTTATGTGTAAAAGAAAAAAGAAAACGACGCTTTAACTTCAAATTTGAGTAAGAAACAATATGTATGGTTAGTTTAATTGGGACTTAAAAATATTTTTAAATTCAAATTTAAATAAGCTACACAAGATGAAATAATTTTTGGCTTTCTATTTAGAATTTTCTTTTAAAATGAAGTTATTGAATTTTAATTGAGTTTCAAAATTAAATAACGAAAGCAATTCACTTTCAAAAAAAATAAATAAATTTGGTTGGTTTTTGCACTTGTGTGAGGAGTGGAAGGTCTCAAGTTTAAATCTTTTCCACCACAGTTGTTTTCACCAATTTGGTGAGTCAAGTGGAGGGCTACCTCCTATTGTGTAACCTATAGCATGCAATATTATTTCAACCTATAAAAGACAGCTAATGATTTAAAAAGAAAAAAAAACTAAATAGGATACAATTTTGAAAATAATCAAATCAAAGAAGAATCAAAATAAAAAAATTTAAATAATTGAAATATATCTATAATAATTATAGATATGCTCATAAATATAGAATTGATATTATTAATTAATGACATACCAGGATTATCTGCCTTGAATCTAATAGTAGTCCAACCATTAATAGGTACAGCAATGGTGTTTTGAAGAGGAGGATCCACAAGATTATACCCTAAAGGATCTTTTTCATTATCAAAATTTCCAAATCCACTTCCAACGACATAGAAACTAAATCCATGTAAATGCATTGGATGATCACTAGCTCCTCCAGCCACATTAGTCCCTTGAAATACAATCTCAACCGTTGAATTATACTCCACTACTTTCACCTCTGTGCTTGGCTTTGCAGTCACTAAATACAAGGGCAAATCCTCACCAGTAAAATTAAACAACAATGGCGGCCTATCTGGAAACCTAGTTCCAAACGCACCGTTTTGTTTATAATAATAAGCTTCGAGTACATCCAAGTTAGGATTTTCAAAGCTTATGTTGTTTAAACTAGCAGCTAATCTTGTTCCATTTGGACCAGAACATGAATCAGTCAAACAAGGAAATGTATTAATTGAGACTGTAATAAATAATTGTTTATTTATTTTCATAGGGACGTCATTGTTTTTATCCGGTAAGCTTTTAAGACTAGCAGTGAAAATGAAAGAAGCAGCTGTGTCATTGTAATAAGGAAGATTAGGTAATAACGGAGTTGGGTTTGCATTTGGTGTATGGTTTCTATTATTGTATTGCATGATTGCGGTGGTGGTTGTGTTATCGATGGGGAGGTCTTCTACGGCGGAGTAGACTCTTGCGGCCATGTAATAGAGGTTGTTGGGTGGTTGGTTAGCATGTAATAAGATGTCAAATGTTTGACCAGGTGATATTGCGATGTAATTAGTTGTTAATGGTTTTGTGTAGCTTGCATCGGTTGCTACTACTGTTAGATTGTGATTTGCAACGGAGAAGAAGAGAATGTCTTGTATTGCTGCGTTGATTACTCGAAGAAGATAAGTTCTACCACAGTCCACCATGAGCTTGAATGTTTCTGCAAGTAGTGAATTCTCACAAAGAAAGTGACCATAGTCAGTGGTAGGAAGAATGAAGTTGAGAGACTAGGGAGAGTTATAATGATGACTATCATTTTGTTTTTTTTCCTATTCCATCTAATGAGTTATATAAAAATGTAACGAGGATCTCTCTTTTCACATGCTCAGTTAACCCATTCAAATATAGATATGAGTTTTAATTTTAAACTTGATCTTTTTTACATAATTAATTTATCTTCAGTCACCGATTTTATTTTGATCGGAAGAGGCTAAAAAAATAATCAGAATATAATTAGTCTAAAAATTTTGATTCTAAGTCAAACTAAATTGGAGAGTCGGATCAGATTTGATTTTATCTCTCAAATTGAAAAAAAAAAATTAAAGACAGAATGTGCAAAGAAAAAAGAGACTTGAAATGGAGATTAGAGCTAAGGAGCCTTTTTCCCGTACAGAAACTAGCATAGAATCAGTTCAATTGAAACCAAACTGAAAATTAAGACCTAATTCAGATCCCAAGTCTACTGTAAACAGACCTTAAGCCGTTGGTTCATGAAAAGACACCTGCCCTTTCTTGGAACTTCACTAATGCATCTCTTGAGCGATTCTAAACGGTACTTGTCAACTAAAACCTACCCATTTCCTTTCAGGTTAGCCTCTTCTGGTTATCACTTGACCATATTTGGTGACTATATGTAGGTTTAGCAACAAAATTTTCAATTTAGCACGGAAAATATCCATTGTTCACTGCATTTTTCTTGTAGTGACAGTTACATATATAGCAACTAAATTAATTTCGTAATATGGTATTATTTTGGATGAGTTTTGACAAAATATTAACCCTAATACGTTAATTAGGTTGATTAAAGGATAAAAATTAGCTACAATTTAACATGATTTGAACTTGGTTCAGTCTACCTAATTGTGAGGTCTATTTCTTCGCATAAACATTTTACCTCTTTAACTCTTTGTATATAATATTACAACTTGAATTGCAACTTGCATTTTCTTTATACTATTCCCATATTACAATTTAACAAGCAAAATGAAAAAAAAAAAAAAAAAAAAAATACAACTTGTTGATTATTACTCTGATACGTTAACTAGGTTGATTACTTGTGTGCATGCATTTCTATATAGAGTTGTTTTTTCATTTTTGGGTAGCCAACAAAAAGAACTTTAACCAATTTAGATCTTTTTTATTAAAAAGGTTAATTAGCATTTCCAAATTCCAACTCCATCACCAACTTGTTGATTATTTAACTTTGTCCAGTCAAATTTCATGTAGGTTTTCTTTTTGAGAAAAGAAAATTTTCCAATCGAGTCCAAAATTCAATCTAGGTAATATCAGATTTGCATAATTAAATCGATAGCAAAAATTTACAAGCTTTACCTTGTTTTGAGCATGGATAAAGATCACCTGGTTGACCGTTAATAGTGTAAGCATCAGAAATATTAGGGTCTCCACCTGACTGAAGAAATGCATCATAAAGCTCCATTATTCCTTGCTTCCACCACTCTCCTGCACTTAATAATTTATTGTTTATATATTAATATATTCAGAGCCCATGAGCATTCAAATCTTACACATAAAATCATTTGGTGGAAAATCCATATCTGTATATATAGCTCCATCATCCCTCTCATCATCCTATTTTACGTACTTTAGTCAACTTTTTCTTTTATCATTTAGTGGTAATATGGTATTACAAGAAATTGTTGTGGATTACGTTTTTTTTTTTTCGTTAGGTCAAATGTACGTATATTATCTATGTCAAGATTTAAAAATTTGCAAATAAAGAAAAATTGTTAGTTTCCTTCAAAATTAGTCGAAATCGATAAAATCAACAAACCTAAGAATTTGGTCTATTTCTATTTTTACTATCTAAAGTCGATTTCTAGGGAAAGACACATATACAGGGATATGTTAAAAAAAAAAATTATATTGGTTATGACAAGTTTTCCTCTACCTAGTATGATGGGCACTTCTGCATGAGGCTTGGGAAAAGGGTAGCTACTTCCTCTCTTAGGGTATATAACTATAGCTCCATGAACAGTTGCCCTTGTCCAGTCACTATGTGCATGCCACCATAGAGTCCCTTCTTCTGTAGAAAATATAACCTTTTGGCTAAACTTTCCTCCTGGTTTAATTGGACATTGTGTTACATATACAGGACCATCTGACCATGGATTCCTAGGCTGTTTCACTCCATGCCTGTAAACATTTCAGAATTTACTGTTACGAGTTGGACAGGTTCTAAATTTAAATTTCTATTGAAGCCTAATTAACAAAAATAAATACATAAATAATAAATGATGGAGAACTTACCAGTGAATAGTGACATTGTAGTTGCCCTTGTTATAGACATCAACAATAATTGTTTCCCCTTTTGTAACATAGAGCGTTGGTCCTGGAAATTGCCCATTCACAGTCAAGATGTTCTTTGTCCTGCATAGTCTTGTACATGGAGTTTCTTCCAACTATATATAATTAAAAATTTTGATTAGTATGACTATGCTCGACAATATTTTTTCAAGTAACTTTTAACGTTTTGACCAGTCAAAACTTTAAATGTAATTTTTTTATAGTATTTAGTAACATGTTAGTTTTTAACATTTTATAAAAAACGACTCAATCAACTAACAGCTAAATATACTAAAACAGCTAATAGTTATCAAAATCGATACTGTGGCCGAACAAACCCTATTACTATCTGGTTTCGCTGCAATAAGCTTGAGCTTATATAAGGACAAGTTCATCGGTTACAAAATTTTAACATTATATTGAAATAATTTAAATATATCAACAATAACTACATTTATTTTAATACGGTTTTCAAATTTAATTGTGGATAAGCTCGTGAAGCAGCCTCCTTCCCCCCTTCGTATACATAAAACTTAAAAAGTTTATGATTCCTGTCATGCAAAATACTTTTAACAGTAAAAGCTTATGTATGATTTATTAATAAGTTTGTTGTTCAAATACTCTTCAAGTACAAATATATGTAAACAGTGTACTCACCACAAATTTATAACGAGCAAAAGCTTGGGAATGGAGGACGATAGCAAATAGTAGAAACACTAAAATTTGTAAGGCAAAAATCTTCGAGATGGAACACATTTCTATGCAATTAGCAACGTACAGATTTTGTTTAGTCCCTTCTTTTAACAACGTGTATATATATATATATAACAAAAGTATAAATGTGAACAAAACCATGTCATTTTCAGAATACATGAACACACGCATCTTCCTTCCAATAAAGAAAAGTAAAACGCGTTCCTTCATGACATGGATAATAATTTCTTTTTGTGGTGAGCTGGGATATAGATCGGTCTTAACTGGATTAGTTATTACTATTATTACTATTATGGTTACTATTTTATTATTATTATTATGAAGACTTTCCCAAGTTACAGGCAATTTATATTATTATATTACAATTAAATATTAATTGACATGGACCTCTGAATTTCCTAGAACAAATTAAAATTTTCTTCCATGAATTTTTTTTAAAATGACTTATATTAGAAATAGATGCTTTATATATTATTTGCTTGAAACTCACATTTAGCTTAGATCATCTTTAAGTTAAATTATAATCTTTGCAAAAGCCTATATTCAAATTTTTCTTATTTTATCCTTTATCAAACCTAACCATTAAATCAAGTTTAAATCATTACTTTAAATGCAAGAATGTATAACTATGGAGATTAGTTATATTAGAAAAAAAAAAAGGAGAATAACAGAGGAGAGTTAATTCATTGATTCTAATAATTAGAGACTAAGACAATATTTGATATAATATAACCAACCATATAATGGTATAAGGATTATATTATATAATTGATTACATTGTTTGATTAGACTTTTTTTAGAAAATGTAATATAATCTTCGTTACTTAAATGCAAGAATGTATGACTATGGAGATTAGTTATATTAGAAAAAAAAAGGAGAATAATAGAGGAGAGTTAATGTCATGACCCGTTTCCATGGGCTGGACCTGCACTAGGGTCTGGGAAAGGTTAAGGCCACCAAGGTCCATAGTAAGTTTAATTTCTAATTTTAACACCATAATTATGTGAAAATATTCTACAAGTTGGCCCATTATATTTTTAATGATTCAAACTATTACAAGACCTTATTTCATTCAACTCAACCGTTCCCATAAAATTTTACATACACTTAACATTATTATTATAATCATAAAGTCTTATCATAACTGCGGATTTTCTACTACGATACGATTATAAAAGAATACTAAATGATTCTATCTTACACATTTAAATATTCCTTTAAATAACCTTAAAAGAAAGAAAAACTAAAGCTCCAAATTTTTACAAATGATTCACAATCTCCTGAAACAAAATAAAGAATAAATGGGGAGAAGGGTGAGTATAAAACTCAGTGAATAATAACATATAATACCGAACCCACTCATTCACATAAATGATACTTAAGGCATTCTAAATGAACATTCTCCATTCACACAATGTCAATCATATCACCCACAAACAACTGCAACCATATGCACATCAAGTGGTTGTTAGTCAGTGAAATCACCTTAACAGGACCATGCTCTCCCTAAGCAAGCTTAATATCCATCATATCATATCATATAATCTCATGGTCCTGTGACTTGTGCACTCAGGGAGCCCACCCCCATTCGGGCAAAACCATAATCAGATAAAATATTTTTCACAAAACAATTTTCTTTGTAGAAATATTTTTTCCGTGGCAGGTGTCATAATCAAGAGTGCACAAGGGAGGGCGCCACTCCCACCGCTTACGGCCCACTGACGGCATTCTTACTATGCCCGTGCTATCAACCCAGGTGATTCACATCATTCCAACTCCCACACAACAATCACATATCATCATGCACAAACTAATTATTCACAGCATTTATCATTTCACAAACATTCATCCACATACTATGTATGCAAGAATTTAGAAATAATAGGCACAAGGCATAAAATAAATTATGCAGTAATAAATTTGGTAAAGCATTATATATTATTACTCACCTGGAAGCAAGAATGTATTTTCACAGATCAACAAAGTTTTCACGATAAACTCTTAGAAATCTTCAATCTATAAACAATTTATACAGTATTTTTCAGTTCTCTGTTTTCATTCCTTATTGATATTTAAATTCTTTAATATTCTTATTCATTATTGTGTTTTCACTCTTTATTTTTTCTTAGATGTCATAAAAGTACATTCTTAGTAGATTGCTTAACTAAATTTTTCCATAAATTTATTTATCGTTTTGTAGTCTATATTTCTTTAACACTTTAAATCTATTATTTACTTTAATAGTTACATGAAACCATTAATTTATTTAAGTCTATCTATTAAACTCAGTTTATCAATTAATTTTTTAAATTTCTACTAAAGCAAGTATTTATTTCATTTATTAAAGTCAAATGTATGTAACTATACATATACAAAACTACATATTTATTTGAATCCTCTGGCTATCTTGATTTTATTTAAGAAACTATATTTTATTTCTCAATAGGTTTTGTAACTTCTTTTCGTAATTACCATCTAAAGCAATTGTTTAGTTGATTTATTAAAACTAAGTTTACATATAATTATTTTAATCTCCATTTATTTTATCAACTTATATAATAAGGTTTTATAGTAAATTTCTTAAATCCTCTTAATTTACTTATGTTCAATTGCTCTGTTACGTCTGATCAATTTCACAACCGATTTATTCTTTTATCAATTTATTTCCTTATATAATAATACAATTTATTATTAAATAATTTGATTCCTTCTTTCCTTTTTCTATTATAAGTTTAGTAATATTTTATTTGTACTTTAATCTGCTTAAGATGCACATTTCACAAAAATA
>CANUEP010131369.1:0-11723 GCA_947857235.1 Jatropha podagrica | reverse complement strand
CTATTTCTCATCTTTAAATATTTTTAGGAATTATTTGGTGTGATTCTATATTTTTGTGCTTCAAGACTTGATTTTTATGCTTTAAATGAGTTTATCTATGTTTAATGTCTCATTTATGCTAAATGTAATTTTTATGAAATTTTAGTTTATGCTTTTCATATTGATCAAATTTAATAATTTTTTTTAAAAAAAAAATCTCTATATTAGTTTTTAGTGATTTTATACTTAAATCTACATGTATGAATATTGTAGACGCTAAATATAGGCTTTTGTGAAATTTAAATATTATTAATTTTTTTTAAGGTTAGCAAAATTTATGGTATTATTTTTTTTATGATTTTTAAATACTATTTTATGTGTGTGATATGTAAATATTATAGTGTGAGGTTAAAGATAATAAAAAGGATAATCTTAGTAACTTATTAAACTTGTTATGTAAAATTATTGGAGACATAATTTATTTTGGGTACCAAATAATATTTTAATGACTCATAGATTTATTTCCAAGGAACAAGGAGAAATTTCTTATGCTTGTGGAAACTTTGGACAAAGAAAATTTTAAAGACTATTAAGGCATTTTCTAAGGATCCAAATGCAATTCGCATTAATTATGGACTAAAGAACTATTTGGGACTTGATTAAGGACTATAATTATAAATTAGACCCTTAAAAGAGATTAAATTATGGACTATGGATAAATTAATATATCATTAATCTATTTATTCCAAGAGGGACCCATTTATAATTAATGAGGATCTTAAGGACTAAATTGTAATATGTCCTTAATTAAGATGATTGATTAAGTAGGATTAGTGACAATTAAGTAATAATAATAAATTAATTGGTTAGTAGTAATTTCATTATGTGGTTAGATAGTTAATTGGTGATATCTAGATTAATTAGGTACTTAATTAGTAAATAATAGGAATAATAAAAATAATAGAATTTTATGGCTACTATATCAATTAAGTAGATAATTAAATTAATCTTGAAAGTTAAAGGAATATTGGATTTAAAAATTCTATTAGGTCAATTAAATAATTAATTGATCCACTTAAATCCAAGTTAGGAGAATATTAGAAATAATTGAATTATAGATTAATTAGGTGGTAATATATCCTGTTTAATATTAATGCATTGGGAATTGTGTCATAGTCTTAGAATTTGTACATATTAGTGAATTATGAGTGATTATGTGAAATATACTATGATTTTAATTTTAATTGGATGATATAAATTTTTTAGTGCCATGATAGGATATTTTATGAAATAAAATATTCTTTGTGAATATAATAAACTATAAGAAAACAAGTATGATTATGTGCTTAATATATATAATTTATGAATATGAAATTATGATGAAATATTTAATATGGAAAAATGTGATTTTTATGAATAAAGAGGATATATTAAAGAGAATATTTTTTTCTATAATAAAATATTTGGGCATAATATTGAGACTGAATATTTTATTTATGAATACTGTTATATATGAATTATAAAATGAATTAATTAAAATAAATATTTTATCAGCCTTGGTCTACTTGATTGAGTTAGTAGTTGTATAGAGGTATCACATGCCATAGAAAATACAGTACTATCTATATGTGACACGCAGAGTCTTATAGGGGTTAATGAACCGCAATATTATGGGATTTAACAAACTCTAATTTTTATAGGGGCTAACAAAATTCATTTTCTAGATATAGCCGTTTAATTCTGATTGAAGGGTCGTATAATATTATATAGGCTTTCAATCGGTATGTTTATTATGAAATTATTTGTCTACTATTTAATTCTTCTAAGTATGCTAAAGGCCTAATTAAAAATATTTTTTTATATATATAAATAAATTAAATAAATAATTATACTGCCTTATGAACATATGTGATTTTATGATTAAATATGTCTAATTTAATGATACATGATTATAGGATTTAATTAGGCATGTTGACTGTGAATATTTATATTATGTGTCTGAAATATGCTATATGATGATTATGCTGTCTGTTTTTGAATAAATACTTATGTATGATAATATGAGATATTATAATTGCTTGTGTATTTCCCTACTATAAATGGGAAATAAGCACGACTAAACTTTATATTTAGTGCGTTGACTTGTCACGCGCAGGTTGTTGATTCGGGGTAGACAGTCCACAACGAGCATTAGACTTTTCAGAGGCCTTTTATTCTACAACAGTCAGTCTTCAAACAGTCTCTCTTTTAATTCAATCTTTAGAAAAATCTAGGGGCATGTAAATGTAATTAAGGCACTAGAATATTTTTATTTAAGTCAGAATGTTATGAACTAAATATTTGGAAACAGTTTTATTTTTAGAGTCAGAATATTTTATGGCATGTAATTAATATATTAAATGCTTTCAATTAAAAAGGAACTTATTTATTATTTGTGTTGAGTTTTTATGAGATGTGTTGGGAAAATAAATTTGAAAAAAAATATATAGTTGAGTTGTGGTCGAATTATAGAAGTATTTTGAATGTTTTTCTGAAGAATGCGTTTTTAAATTGTCAAGTATTAAGTATACCGGTTTAACACTTTGGTGTTAAACCTAATGTGACCCTTAAGATTCTGTTATTATGAAATCGAATTTGGATGTCACACATATTTTCATGAGTCAGGTCACCATAGTTCAGCCTTACGATGACATAAGGGAGTAGTATTTATGGTGCTAATGCTTGAATGCATTCATACAATGTATCTTTTGAGTTGATCTAAGTTGGATAGATTGGTGAACTCGTTGCTATCTATATTTGACAAGATGACACTGCCTCCAAGGAGGATTTTCTTTAGTATGTAAGAGTCTGCCCAGTTTTGCTTGAATTTTTCCCGGGGATATTCTATATGAGCCCTGATTTTCTTGAGTACAAGACAACCCTCTTCGAGTTTTCGATCCTAGATTTTCTTGTTGAAGTGCTTGGCTACTCTCTATAGGTATATCTGAATCTGAATAAAAGCTTTTAGCCTTTTCTCATTGATGGCATTCAATTGGTTATGATAGTTTTGGACCTATATTGATTTTTTCTTATAACCTTGGCTAATTTGATCTGAACTTTGATAGGGAGGACTGCCTCCATCTTGTATCCTCATAAGGCAAATGACAGCTGTTCATGCCAACTTCTGTGATTGTGAATCGTCTTCCAGAGGATGTTCTTGATGGATTTATTTGTTGCTTCGATTGCTCCATTGGTTTGGGGCCTGTATAGTCAAGAATGATGGTGTTGGATTTTGTACTTAGTCATCAGGATGGAAACTTCTTTCTAGAAGTCAGACTATTGTCTGTTATGATCTCAAAAGGAACTCTGTATCTGCATATGATGTTTGCATGCATGAACTGAGCTACTTTTCTAGAGTTCAAAATACGGTAGGAGGCAGCTTCTGCCCACTTGGTGAAATAGTCAATGGCTAACAGGATGTACTCATGTTGATTAGAGGCCTTATGAGTGATTCAGCCAATCATGTCAATTCCCTAAGTCGCGAAGGGCCATGGTGCAGTGACAGGGTGAATAGCCACTCGGGGAAAAATTTTCAGAGATTGGCATAAATCTGGCATTCATGGAATTTTTTAACAAACTTGGCGCAGTATGATCGCATGGTCTGTAACACCCATCGCTTAATCCCGGAGGACCCAACGATGAGCGCGACATTCGGTGCCAGAGCACTGTCTTATCTTATTTAATAATTCTAAATCATGTATTAGAAGTGGCTAAGTTTTCATAAGGAGGCAAGTATATTTTTTTATGTAAAAGACTTTAAGAAATTCCTACGGAAAATCCACAAGAGTTTCCCCCAAAAATCAACTTGTGAAATAAAGAAAACATAAAAACTTCTAGTATTTATTCATCCAAACCCAACTTCTATTATAACATGACATCATCCATTCAAAGATTTAATTGCTAACGATCATTCACTTTAAAATTCGCAATAAGATAAAACTTCTTAATTAATCACAAATCTCATTAATTTACAAACTCAATATATACAATTTCTTGTATTGTTTCTATACATGCCATAATACAACTTAGTACATATCCTACTCAAAATAGAGTTTCTTCTCTGATGCTACGCCTCTGGTCTTCAGGTAGTACCCACTGCTCTAATCTTGCGCGCGATAAAAATCAATGCACTAAGTATATCACTCAGTAGTGATAAATAATTTATTGAAAAAATAGCAAAGGTTGCCTAAGCAACAAACCTTAAATATAGTTTAAAATACTTAAATCAAATATAAAATAAATATCAAAGACGTACAAATCAAATTAAAATATTTTGAAAGTCATAAAGAAGTTCATTCTTAAAAATAAATTCATAATTTTACAAATGTAAGAAAAATTTCATAAATACAAATATATTTCCATTTTCTTTTATAACAGAACAGAGTTTATTCTTAGTTAATGGCTCATACGTATTATGAGAGAAATATAATTAGATTCAATTATGTAGATATCAGAAATAGAAATTTGGCTTGTGAAAGCGCCAACAGAAAATAAGCACGTCCGCTTATCCAGAAAGGCATCCAGATTCTAGCATATGATCATAGCTTATAATATAATAAAAAGGCATCAAGCCGAGCATGCTCATTAACCGGAATAAATCTCATCTTACTTCATTTGAATCATGCATACTTGAACCCAAAACAAATCCATTCTTTTACAAAGAGCCCTGCTTTACCCACCCTCTTAGGATCGCTTTGCTGGATCAGGATGTCACATGTCAAATACTCCCTATTCGATCCAAACAAAATATAAACACCAACCCACTCCCTCAACATCAAAACAACATCCACATGATCCACTAGGAGCTAGACTCTGATTCGGCCTCCCTAATCCGCTTAATCTTGGACAACTCATGCTATATCATAGATAAGATAGTGTCTATGGTTCTAGTAGACAACGGGTCAATGCCGAATGTCTGACCTTTGAAAGTAGTCAGCTATCTGGGGTTAATTGTTGAAGATTTTGTTCCATCCGATCAGATAATGAGGGCATATGACAACACCAGACAAGAACTATTTGGCTTGGCTGAGCTAGAGGTAACGATCGAGCCCGCAGTAATGACCCTCCCCTTCCAGGTAGTGGATATCCTGACCTGCTTTAACCTGCTTCTAGGTAGCTCGTTGACTCATAAGGCTAAGGCCTCCTCTCTACATCAAAAGCTTAAATTCCCCTATGGGACTACGATGGCAATAAATAAAAGGGACTTTGTAGGACAATCGAGAATTCCTTCTTTGGCCCCACTTTTGGAAATTCAGCTTGAGCCAGCAGTCTACCCGTTCTCATTGTTCTCCTTCGATTTAGTTCAATTTATCGAGGCAGATCCGGGTAAAGAAGTCTTTCCAATGGACTTTGATCCCTATAGTAACCCTATGGGGGCTAATATGTTGAAAACCATGTGTTATTTTCTAGGAATGAGACTAGGCCACAACTAGTAGGGTACGGCCTCCTTCAATGAATATCCAATTGCAAAATCCCCTTTTGGTCTTGGACTCAAGCCGAAAAATAAAGACCGAGATGAGGTAGAAGATGCCAAATAAAAGGCGATAATGAGATGTGAACCAAGGGACACTCAGATGCGCCCATACTTCAAAACCCTTAACGGTTACTTTACCAAAGAGGGGGAATCAGAACCTTATTATTAAGAACCATGGTATTTCCCTTTAACCAAAAGACTAACCCCTGGTTTTGAGCTTTTTTTTTTTAATCAGGCTCTTCATGACAGACTGTGAGCCTCTCTTCAAGCTCCAAATAGATTGGGAGGACAATATGGAGACCTCTCTCTTTGACCTCTGCATGATTACTGATCAAGTGGAACCGGACCCCACAAACCTCATACAACCCATCCAAGAATCTTTATAGAACTGGTACCTAGAGGAGCGCATAGAGCAGTCAACCTTCCTTCTACCTGAACCTGAACCTGAACCTGGGTCACAAACAGAACTTCAGTCAAAGTCCAGTTCAGATTCTTTCAAGTCTTTTGAGTCTTCTTTGTCTTCCTTGTTAGAAAAGGAGACCACTTTGTCGAACTCAATGTAAATGCTGATCATGGCATCTTTATCAATAATAGAAAGTTTTTCTTATTACCTTTTCTCCACCTTGAATGAGATTGCTGGCAAAATAGAAAATGAAAAAGAAAAAGAAATAAAAATAATAAAAAAACAAATAAACATTGGCACAGAGAATGCACCAAAGCATACATTTATTATGCATGAATGTGATTGTAAATAAGAGTTGACAGAGCTCATCAAGCAGTATTCAGATTACTTCGCATGAATAGCTAGTGATATGACCAGCATAGATCCCGACATTGCCGTTCACAAAATTCCCACCTATGATCAACTCAAGCCAGTAAAATAGAAACTCTGGAGGTAGAAACCAAAAAATCTCTCTTAGAATTGAGGAGGAAATAGCCAAGTTATTGGAGAACAACTTCATAGAGCCCATTGATTATCCTATCTAGTTGGCTAACATAGTTCCAGTTCCCTAGAAAGATGGCAAGATCAGAATTTGCATTGACTACCGAGATCTGAACAAGGCCTATTCTAAGGAGAACTTCCCTCTACCACATATTGACCTGCTTATTAACAGAATGGTAAGGTCTAGTGTGATTTCAGTCACAGATCTCTATGTGGGATATAATTAGATACCGGTCAATCAACTAGATAAGCTAAAGACTTCGTTCATCACAGAGTAAGGTACTTTCTGCTATAGGATGATGTCATTCGGCTTGAAAAATGCTAGTGCCATTTATTAAAGGATGGCCACCACAATCTTTCATGACCTAATGCATAAGAACGTAGAAGAATATGTTGATGACATGGTTGATCACACTAGGGATGGACCAAGCCACCTAATTACCCTTGAGTAGTTCTTCTCCAGACTTTGACAATATAATCTGAAACTCAACCCTGCCAAGTGTCTCTTCAAATCTCCATCTACTACATTCCTAGGCTATGTGGTATCCAAGAGAGGGATTAAGATTGACTAGCAAAATCCAAAGCCATCATCGAGATGCAACCTCCTAATATATTAGTCGATTTATCTCACAGCTAGCGTACACCTGTGGGTTGATCTTTAAGAAACTAAGAAAAGATGCCCCAAAATCTTGGGATGACCAGTGTTAGAAAGCCTTTGAATAGGTTAAAGCATACCTACTCAACCCTTCGATTCTCTAGCCTCCAAGACCTGGAAAGCTGCTCCTCCTCTACTTGTCAGTAACAGATGAAGCCATCGGGGCTATGCTAGCATAAGAAGTACCAGATTCCCATAAGGAAAATGATGTTTACTATTTGAGTAAGCGAATGCTAGAAACAGAACTGAAGTACAACAAGATCAAATAGCTATGCCTAGCATCGGCATGGGTTTGCATCAAGATCTAGCATTATCTTTACTCTTACACTGCACACATCATCGCTGATTAGAGTCCCTTGAAATTCCTTATGGAGAGGTCAGTTATGGACAATGAGATGGCTAAATGGTATACTATCTTTACAACATTTGATCTGAAGTTTATTGTAAAGAAAGCAATCAAAGGCAGTGTGATAGTAGATCACTTAGCCGCATCTCCCAGTGATGCTCATGTATTAGACAACAGGTTTTCAGATGATGACATCCTGTAAATTCAGATAGATCAGTGAAAGATGTATTTTGATGGGGTTGCTAACCATCAAGGTTATGGCATCAATGTGGTTCTAGTAACCCCAGACAGAGCATGACTACCCTTCAGCATTAAGTTGACATTTCAGGTCACTGATAACAAAGTAGAATATAAAGCCCGTATCATCGGATTAGAAGCGGCTCTGAGTATTCAGATCAGACATCTAATGATCTATGAGGACTCAATCCTGATAGTCTCTTAAGCACTTAAGAAATGGAAGATCAAACAGCAGCGTTTGATCCCATACCTCTAACGCCTAGATTAGGTGGCTCAGTAGTTCGAAGAATTGTTATTCCACTACTTGCCCCTGACCAAAATTTAGTTCGTCGATGCACTAGCAACACTTGCCTCCATGGTTGATGCCAGGCCCGACATGGTCATCAAACCTCTAAAAATCCAGATTCACCAATAGTCAGCCAACTATTGCAATCTCCAACTCACCGATGGTAAGCATTGGTACAAGATATTCAAACCTGGTTAGAATAGGAAGAATACCTTGAAGGTGCCTCTAAGTCTGACAAGAGAACCCTCCGAGATCTATTAAAGAGTTACTTCTACAATGATGGAATCTTGTACAAATGAAGATTGAACCAGGCACATCTTAGGTGCATAACCAAAGAAGAAGCACAGTAGATCATGGAAAGGGTACATGGTAGAGAAGACGAATCCCATATGAACGGATGGCTCTAGCCCATAAGATCACTGATCAGGGTTATTATTGGTTGACCATGTGATCAGACTGCACAAAATTCATTTAGAAGTGTCATAAATGCTTGATTTATGCTAAGCTCTAGAAACTGCCCCAATGGCCCTTTACCCTATCATAACACCATGGCCTTTTGCAACTTGGGGAATCAATGTGATTGGCAGAATCAATCCGAAGTCCTCTAATCAGCATGAGTACATCCTTTTAGCCATCGACTACTTCACTAAGTGGGTAGAGGCTGCATCCTATCATGTTCTAAACTCTAGAAAAGTAGCTCAGTTCATTCAGACAAACATCATATGCAGATACAAAATCCGCTTTGAGATCATATTAGACAATGGCTCTCACTTCTAGAAAGAGGTCTTTGCTCTAACAACTAAGTATAGAATTCAACATCATCGCTCTTCACTATACAGGCCCCAAACCAATGCAGAGATTGCAGCAGCAAATAAGACCATCAAGAACATCCTCTAGAAGATTATTCATAATAACATAAATTGGCATGAACAGTTGCCATTTGCTTTATGGGGATACAAAACCTCCATTAGGACATCAAATGGGTGACACCTTATTCACTTGTATTCGAGATGGAAGCAGTCCTCCCTATCAAGGTCCAAATCAGATAAGCTAGGGTCATAAGAGAAAGTCAGCTGCCCAAAACTGAATGGGTCCGGAGCTATCACAACCAGTTGAATGCTATCGATGAGAAAAGGCTATAGGCTCTTAATCAAATTCAGAGCTGCTAATAGAGAATAGCCAGGCACTTCAACAAGAGAATCTAGGATTGGAAACTCAAAGAAGGTTGTCTTGTACTTAAGGAAATCAGAGCTCTTGTGCAAGATCCCCAGGGTAAAATTAGGCCAAACTGGGCAGGCCCCTACCTACTGAAGAAAATCCTCTCCAGAGGTGGCATCATCTTGTCAAAGATAGATGGCAATGAGTTCACCAATCCATGCAACTTGGATCAACTCAAAAAATACATTGTGTGAATGCATTAAGGTATTAGCACTAAAAATATCCTTATGTCACTATAAGGTCGAACTACAGTGACCTGACTCTTAGAAATATATTCCTAAAGTATGGGATATGTAGGTAGCCTAATCTATGGGTACTATCACAACAATAATGAAAAAACACGTGTTTACCCTGCTCCTCTTGAAAATTTCAGATTTTCTGTGCTAGTGTGAAAAAAAGCAAAAATCAAAACAAATCAAGCTAAGCCAAAAACCCGCAAGGGATGGTGGCTTAGGTAAAATCAGAAGCCCATTAAGTCAAAAATCCGTATGAGCCGCTTAGGCAAAAGTTAAGGCTCAAAAGCGGCAGTCTCACAAAGGATAAAATTGAATTTTCTTCTAAAAGGTGTCAAAATGATTCCCTTTTTACATATCTTAAATCAGTACAAGCTATGTAAAGAGACAATCACAAAAGCCCTATCCTTTAGGCATCTATCTCTGTCATTTATCTATGTACATATACATTATCCAAAGTGTCAAAATAAAAAATGCATCAATTGAATCCTCTACACATCATGGGTCAATATATCTCTATCATTTATCTATGTACATATACATTATCCAAAGTGTCAAAATAAAAAATGCATCAATTGAATCCTCTACACATCATGGGTCAGTATCCTATGGCGAAGCCCTCACAAAAATATGGGCTGCGTCAAAAATCAAAAAACAAAAGTCCTACCCTATCAACATAAGGTCAACATGCACAGAGGGACTAGGCGAATTGTTTGCGCTGCCTCAGAAACATCTCCTAGAGTCATCAGAACTCTCAAAGACAACTCATTCAATAGAGTCTAAGGCTATCCTAGTCATCGTCCGAATTTTAGCATCCATCTCTCGAGCCAAAGTTGCTCTACGCTCTCTTTCCCAGCTACGGTGCTCTACAGCCCACCAAACCTCATAAACAGCAGTCCTGCCCCTAGAAATTCCACCTCTACTACATCAACCCCTCTGGACCACCTACCCAAGATCAATACATCACAAAAAAGAGCTCCAGCTGGTGACAACCCTTGAATATGCCCCATCTGCCTCATTAGCCTAGAACCAGGGTAGACTATGATGCTATCCATGCCCAGTAGATAAGCCACCTGATATACAATAGACCAAACCAGAATGGACTAATCTCATACCAATTACATCTCCAAAAAATATGATCCGGCCTCAGTGCACAAAATATGATCCGGCCTCAATGCCAACAACCACTGCAACCATTCATCCTCTAACCCGAGCCTCACCACGACTTTCCTGGAATGATACTGAGATGGCTCATAAGGGTGGCGTCAGTGTGGCTCCACTACCTTCAAATGATCCCTCAACTAGACTTGCAAGATCAGACATTGTATCATCATAACAGAATTGAAACAAGCACTTACATGCAATACCCCTTTTACCTAAACAGATTCAGCTATATCATAACCAAAATAGTTCAAATCCCTTCCCAAAACATGCAAGACCAGACATTGCCCCTAATACTCAGATTCTTAAACATGCATTCACATAACGAAAACCTAAGCCTTTTACATAAAGCACCCTAAACATAGTAAAAGTTAGTTCGAGAATGCTTACCTAAAGCAGGATCGGGCTAGCTGACCAAATCCCCTCCAATCTATAAGCTCGGTCGAGGCTTAAAATAGCCTCTGCCAAAGCCACACTAGCAATCGCGACACCTCGCTCCATCTAAAGGACAACGTCTACCACCCTCAAATCACCCTAGCCTACTGAACTAGTCAATATCTCGATGCTTACTAGGAAGAACACTAAAGCCCAAGTCCCAAACCTCTAGTGCTCTAGGTCATCAAACTCCAGTGGATCTAGATACCGCTCCACCAGCTCAAATAAATCCAACTGGTCTCCTACCACCAACTCCCTAGCCTCTATCACAGAGAGACCGAGCATCCTCATGAAGCTCCTAAAAAAACTAGTCTCAGTCAGTGCAGCCACCTTAGCGCTCTTAGAGATACTGCCCAAAATATCTCCAAACTCCTCGTATGTTGGACACATCCCCTCACAGTGTGTACCAAACCAAAACACATAAGTTTGTGGATCCCAGAAATGCAAACAGGCATCCTAAAAAGCCTAGTCCACCAGCAAACCTCTCAGTGTCACTAGAGAAGCCATACCGTACTGTGAACCCCTACCCCACCGTACGCACTCGCAATGTGGAAATGCGTATGACAAATGGATAGAAATGCACTTGATGTATGAGAGTCGCCACCTTGTTTAATTATTTAAGGGTAAACTAGGAAAAACCCTAAATGACTCCGATTTTAATTAACCTAATTTCTAGATTAATTACCCAATAGTTAAGGCATGGTATGCTAACCCGAGA
>CANUEP010131184.1:0-15279 GCA_947857235.1 Jatropha podagrica | reverse complement strand
CCATCATGAACAAATAGAAACTAATGCAGTGTCAATTATCTCTCGCAACAGATCAGCATAGTAAAACTTTATTAAGAAAACAAACACCTAGTCATAGCATAAAATGTAGTAGCTGACATATTTCAACATTGTCGCTATGATTTGCACTAGAATGAGACGAATGGACAACCTTTGATTTCACAAACTACTTGCATGCAGTTCTCTGCAATGGACATTAAATGACAATATCCAGGATACCCATTAATGAAAATGATCTCATCTAATCGTCTGAACTTCCCAGGATCATCCCCCTTCTGCATATCAGAAAAAAGAAAATTTTTAATTTAATTGGCATAGCAAATTAGCAACCTTACATGTAGATTTCCATATAAACATAGTGAAAAACCATTAAAACTAGATAGAACTGGTTGCTACATTCCAGGTCCACATATCACTGTAGATTTTTAAGTGGCTTTTCCACTCAAAATTAGATAACCCATTGACAGCTCTGAAGACGAAAGAAATTCTATGAACAAGGAATAAAGATTAATCAAAGAACCAGGATAGCTCTTGGTGATCTCATGATGGAATAAAGCACCAGAAATGACAAGTACCTTCATTCTAGCTTCCTCAAATATAGGCAAGAAAATGAAGACAGGGTCAAGTGGAGTGGCAGAATAAAGGCACCCATCTATATGAAAAAAGGGTTTCAATAAGCAATGAAAGGAGACCAGCAGACTAATTATTAATATGGTTGAAATGAATGGGAAAGAAATATCTAGAAAAATATATATACAAATGCAGAACCATATCTATGGTATGTAAACAATGAGCCTCTTTTGATTTTCTAAAAATTTGACCATGAGGACCCTTTCTTCTTTAGGTGTCCAACACTAACAATTTATTTACATCAGTGACCTTTGATGCCAAACAATATAAATGAGCACAGCCACAGCTGTAATAAGATTAGTCCATATAAAAATAAAAATAAACTAGAAAATACTACTGTATACAACTTGAGCAACATCATAGGGTGCTTGGGTATTCAAGACAATAAATAAAATATCAATTATTATATAGGAAGTGTTATGTTGCCATGTCTTGTATCAATCATATTATATTTTTGCACCCAAAAATCAAATAAATAAAATGCTAATTACTATATTCGACGTATTATGCTGTCATGTCTTGTATCAATCATGTAATATCTTTGCACCTAAGTATCAGTATTGATTCACATTATAAGAAATCACTTAGTGAAATCAAGAGAAAAGATAATCAGTATTTTCCATTTATCAAGAGAAAAGTAAATCTAGGTCAATTGGACATAGAAGAGGTGTTAATTTTTTCCCTTTTTTTGTCAGAAATAATCTCAATAATAGCAATAAATCCATGTGTTTTTTCGGAAGAAGAAGAATTCTTGAAAATAATTTCCAAATATCTTCATTTAACAATATCTACCTTCACAAACATAATCTCCCAGAAACCAAGATGTATAAGATTGCTTGAACCAGTGAAGTTCTTGGAGCACTCCATTGACAAAGAGATAACACATCGGTTCCCCTGTCTTACCAATAGAACAAATGTTATAGAATATCAATGATGAGGCTACCAACTAGTACAGTATCCATTATGAACAACAATTTTGTAGAAGAATTGAAAGGGTAGAAATAGAATCGCAAATGCAACAATCTTGTGTGTATTTCATTACCTGATTTAGGATGCTGGAGTGATAATAAACGTCCTAGACCATTTCCAATTGCACCTTACAAGGCAAGAGGATTAGTTTTGTTTCATGAAAACGAAATTTCAAAAGAAAGAAAAAAGAAACGACAAAAAAAGAAAAGACAACAAAATGGGACTTTACTAGGTGCAATGAGAAGACGAGTTTCTTCCACACCTTCCCACCAAGTCATTTCAACCTTACACCATCAACCAAAAAAGAAATTTCACAAAATTATACCAAAAACAAAAAACAAAAAACACGGAGAGAGATACAATAGCATGACAAAATAGAAAAGGATATTACAGTGTGACAGCCATAAAGCAAGATTATGTAATCTCCGTCCCACCCTTGCTCCAAACTATTTCAACAAGAAACCATGTATATGCAGAAAGCAAGATTTTCATTGCATTGTTGTTATTAGACTTAATTGTTTGGTTCTGCACCTGCTTTTGCAATGGGATTTAATAGACAAGGAATACATATCCAGTAGTTTGGCATACTTTGGATTTACATAATTCGTTTGAAGAGGAAGATATGTCTAAATTACACCAATAGCACTCTAATTTAAAAGTTTATAGCTGGATTTAGGGTAACAATAAAAAGAGTCCTTAATATAATGAGGGACTAGGGATGGCAGTGGGGCGGGTACCCGCAAAAATTCAACTACCCAAATCCGAACCCGTTAACAATTTAAATACCCGACTCCGTCTCAAACCCGTTAAGAAATAAGGCAATAATACCCGAATCCGTTTAAATACCCGTTTCAACAAAAACAAGTCATTGCATCACACGAAAACAAGAACGAATCTGAATGCCTAATGCTTATTTGAAATTATTCATGTATATCAAATCAATACTAACAAAAAAATTACCAAGTCATTGCATCACAGTCACACTAACCTGATGGCACACAGTCATTGCCCATGTAATTTGTAACAAAAAATTACAAAAAAAAAAAAAAAAAAAAAAAAAAAAAAAAAAAACTCAGAATGAAAAAAAATAAAGAAGAACGAACCTGTGATGTGGAACCTCTCGATCGTCGCAGGGAAGAAGGGCTGTGTTATGTCGAACGGCGCAGGGAACCTATGCTGTGGAGCTTTCGATCGGCGCAGGGAAGGGCTGCGTTATGTCGAACGGCGAAGGGAGGGGAGGGCTGTGTGTTGCCGTCGAACGGCGCAAAGAGGGGGAGGGCTGCAGCTGTTGCCGTCGAACGGCGCAGGGACCGGGCAGGGAGAGGTTTCGGTCGGCGCAGGTTTGAATTTTTGAGGATAAACTGAGAGTGATTGTTTTGTTTGTTTGAACTTTGAGGAGTAAAATCCAACCCTAACCCTAGACTACTAAAACGACGTAGTTTTGGTATGGAAGTATTTAAACCTCCATATCAAAACTACGTCGTTTTGATAGTATATAGTTATTTTCAATGTTATTATTATTAAAATTATTATTATTCTTAGTATTCTTAAAGTTATTATTATTAACATTATTATTATTATTATTATTAATAATTAAAAGACTATAATTATGTTTCAATATTATAGTAAATATAATAACAAAATATTATGAAAAGTATTAAGTTTAATTTTTTTATTAGATAATATATTTAGCAGGTTATTATTAATTATAGTTGTTATAACTTGTAATCCTTAATCTTTGTGCACCAGTGAGTACACTTGTAAGTATAAAAATATTAATATATATGATGATACTAATAAAAAATAAAAAAATATTTAAATAAGGTTTAATTGTAATTATGTTTATAAGTTTATTGTTGATATTTTATACAAATCACATTTTAATTTATTAAAAATCTATCTATATTTCATGTTCCACATGAATCATATGTTAAATTAAAATTTAATTGTAATTATGATTAGAAGTTTATTATTAGTGATGTTAATAAGTAAGTTTTAAATAATTTTAATTATAATATCATTAGCATCGACATTCTATTCAATTATAATTTTTTTATTTTTAATAAATTTGATGATTACCAAACCATAAAACATTCACTTAAATTACTAAGACACGATATGAATGCTATATTATATATATAGTTTTATGAAAAAAATTACTTCTAATTTATTAAGATATTCTAATTTAATGTACACAATTTTATATTTATGAATAAAATTATATTATTACCCAATAATATTTCATTTATTAATAAATATTTATAAATTACCACAACTGTTACTGTATTTCTTTTTTCTTTTCCTTGTTCATTTTCTTCTAATCTAGCAAACAGCAGGTGTATATGTACAGAGTTTGAAGTTATGATTATTTGTCAAGCACTCAATGCAGTAATCCAACATGTAATAATTGTTAAACTCGTTCACGCACTTCATCCAATACCAATATCATAAACTATTTAAGCTAAAAAAAATAAAAAAATAAAAAACCAAATCAACGCATAAAAGAAAAAGGAAGTGGCCGTACCTTAAGTCCACTGAATACTAAACTGGAAGGCTGTTTCCAAAGCTTGAGGGAGTCCAAGCTTGCATTTCACAGCTCCAATGACCAATACATGCAGAAATTTGTATCAATCCAGAAATATTTTGCAAAGAAAACAAATGGAATTTATCATTATAAAAAATGTAAAACCCAAGTGCTAAATTACAACGAGAAAAGCACAAACCTAGATTCAAATTGATGTTGAAAACTAGAATAACCGATCTTAGTTGTCGTCGTTGAGATATTGAGAGACACGTACACGATTTGCCGGCAGACTCAACAGCGAGACTGTGAGAGAAATATGAAGAGGCAAACTAGAAAATTATGGACACACCCTTCTCCTTTCATAAGTATAGGGTATTAGATATTGATTGCCTATTAAAAGTATTGGCCGAATTTAAAAAAAATTTATAAATTCAGATTTTTTTTATAATTAAGCCTTTAAAATAATATTTGAATTCTAATATTGTAAATAGAGAAAACTGTGCTGTGAAGTTCGCCCCTATAATAATTTTTGTAGAATTAGAATCCAGATTAGTCGGCTACACTAAATGCCGGATAATTTATCAAAAACAAAAAAAAAACAAAAGAAAACATATAAAGAAAGTTAAAAAACAAACATCAAAACTCTCTATTTTGTTTGTAAGTTTAGCTCTTTGAGATGCTAATAATTAAAATGGGTAAGTCTATAAATAGATAAAGTACTTCGCTAATGTACTGCTATTGCAGTTTCAAGTCCCAGTTGAATAGTTGAAAAGGAAAAGTAGTTTTCTACTAATGACATTTTTTAGCTACTGTCACTGCTATTGATGCTGGCACTTGTCGCATCACCTAATGCTTTGCCTAATGAGAGTTATATTCTTCTCTTTCCCTTAATTTGCTCCACAACACAACCAGGCCACGGCGTCTCTATCCAAACAAAGTGAAAGAAGTAAAGGAAAAGACAAAGTGATAATTATGTTATGGAAACTAGCAGACAACATTAGAGCTTTGGAAGCAGATGGACCCCTCAGTTATAAACAAAGTTCTTTTTATTTTCAATTATTTTTAATGTGAAGGTAAGATTCAGCAACAAAAGTTGAGCCCCATCATCAAATCAATTCAGACATATTTCCCTTCTTTTCACTACATTTCTCTATTAAAACAAAAGTTGATGCCATCAAGAACTTCTGAGTGCCTCTTCTCCTTCTTCACTTTTGCAGCCCAAACTGCATCCAAGAAATGAAGTACCTTATATGGATTCTCGAAGAAAACAAGCAACTGGGTATCCAGGAAATGAAGTACCTTGTCTGGTTGTATTTTCTTTAGGAAATAAGTGAATGTTGGTTCTTGAAGAAAACAAGCAACCGGGTAGCAATCTCGCTTGAACATGGGACAAGCCTCTTCTTCTTTTTCTCCTTGTAGTCAAGAAAGCCATTCTATTGTCATCGCCAAGAAATAGTGTAATAACAATGAAGATCTGACATTGTCTCTGCCTGACGAATGCCTGGCCACTATATTTGGGAAACTTGATTGCCATGACAGGAACTCTTGCTCTCTTGTTTGTAAGCGATGGTTGTTTGTGGATTCCAAATCTAGAAACCGTCTAGTCTTGCTTTCTCCCTGTGAGATGTCTTCTTCTTTACCTTGTTTACTTTCTCGCTTTAGCTCAATCTCTACTCTTTCTCTCAAATGCTCCCGCAAGCTCCTCAGCATTGACGACCATTCCTTGTCTCGAATTCCTATCTTTCTTGCTTCTCTTAAAAAGCTTAAGCTTAAGGGTTGCGTCGATATTTCTGATGATGGGTTAGAAGCATTCTCAAAGCAACGTCCTGTTTTGCTTTCCAGAATCTCTCTGGCTTCATGTGGTTTTGGAGCAAGAGGACTTAATTCTCTTCTCACTGACTGCCCTTCTCTCCAGCATCTTACTCTCAAGCGTCTTCGTAAACTGGGTGCTCATAGTGATGCTATTGTTATTGACCGCAACAATAAACTTGAGCGGCTCTGCCTCAAAGACCTGAACAATGCTCGTATCTTTATTCCTCTTGTTTCTTCCGTTAAAGCCTTGAAATCCCTTTTTGTTTGCAGGAGCTCTGGAAACTGGGACAAGGTTCTCCAGAGTCTCCAGGGAACAATCACTGCCATTTCCGAGATCCAAATGGAAAATGTGCAAATGGGTGATGCAGGTCTTATTGCCATCTCTGTTTCTTGTCCTAACCTTCAAGTTCTACAGCTCAGCCGAACCAGTGATTGTACGGACGATGGGTTGTCTGCAGTTGCTACTTCTTGCAGGAATCTTAGCAAGCTACACATAGATGCATGGAGCAGATTCGGTGGCAGAAGCATAGGAGATGATGGACTGTTATCTGTTGCAAATCACTCCACGAAATTGCAAGAACTAGTCCTTATGGGACTTCCCGTAAGTGTTTCCTCTCTCACTGTCTTGGCTTCCAATTGCCGGACATTGGAAAGATTAGCCCTTTGCAATTCTGATTCTGTTGGAGATTCTGAAATGGGAGTTATTGCTGCGAAATTCTCTGCCTTGAAGAAGTTGTGCATCAAGAACTGTCCTATCTCTGAGGCTGCAATTGAAGCCATTGGAGATGGTTGTCCTAATCTTATCAAGCTGAAGGTGAAAAGATGCAGAGGGATAAGTCAGGCAAGTGTTCAAAAACTAAGGAAGCAGAGGAGTCAAGTTGTGGTTTCGGTTGATACAGCAGGATCTATGATTTTTCATGGACAAAGAGTGCTACTGGCAGAGGAACAACAACGACCAATTACACCACCAAATACTACTTCTGTTATATGCAGCAGCAGGAGTGCTCTCTTTCTCAGGTCTAGATTTCAAAGTGCTGTTCAACTTGGTAGGAGGAGACCCAATGCTTAGAGTTTCTTAACTTGCTTCTTCCTTTCAACAAATTCTTTGATTCAAGTGTGTTTATTTAACTCTGCGAGTTAATTATGCTTTTGGCTTTTAATGAAAAATCATTTGCAATATGAAAGTACATGAAATTTGTTTGTGGATGTGCATATGATTACAGTTGTTTGTGGATGATTTGATTGATATTGTGTGAATGGAAAATATTCATTTAGAATACCTTATGTCATTCGTGTGAATGCATGGATTTAGTATTATATATTACTATTCACTGAGTTCTATACTCATCCCGCTCCCCTTTAATTTTTTTTAAGAGATTGTAAATTATTTGTAAATACTTAAAGCTCTAAGTTTCCTTCTTTTTAGAGTTGATTAAAAGAATGTTTAAATATGTATGATAGAATCATGTCTAATCAAAATTTTTTATAATTGTACAATAATATAAAATTTGTAGTTATGATAGAATTTTATGATTGTAATAATAATATCAAGTGTATGTAAAATTTTATTGGAATAATTGAAAATTTGAAGAAAATAAGGCATTGTAATAGTTTTAATCATTAATAATATCATGGGCCGCCCTGTGAAATATTTTTATATAATTATAGAGTTGTAATTAGTATTGAGGCTCACTACAAGTCTTGGTAGACTTAAACTTTTTCGGGCTATAGTGTCAGTCTGGCACATGAAAACGGGTTATGATAAAAAATTATCCTTATGACACCTAAACTTTATTTTTTTAAAGTAATTTCACACCTTGTCACATTTTAAAGTTTTTATCTTTTATATGCAAAATACTAATTTGATACGTGGTTATAACAATTTTAGAACAATGATTATTACATTTTTTTGACTATCAAATAAGTGTTCAATCGATCTACTTTTATAAATTAAAGTATATAATATGTCAATTAAAATATGGCCGAATATGTAAATTAGCACCTATATTTGAACAAAAAAGTCTTTTTGTCACCTCAACTTTCAAATTGACATTTTGACCCTTCTAAAAAAGTTATTTTGTAATTTATACATGTTTTGCCAAGTAAGAAATTAGGGCGTGATATACACTCGCTAAATTATTGAGTTAGATCTGCTAGGATTGCATAATGTGGCAGTCACATCATCAATCAAATGCATAATTGCCACTCGTACTAACACAAAAAGATCTTTTGGCTAATTCAGCATTCAAAATTACCTATTGGTCCCTTAGACTTATTTTTTTATTTATGCACTAGCTAAGAAATAGTTTTTTTCCACGTAATTTTCTCACGTGGCAAATTTTATAAATCACATCATCTGCGAAATAATGACCAAATATATTCATTACCCTTTGTACTTGCTCAAATGTTAAGTTTATAAATTGATAAAAATACTATTGAGAATCTTAATTTTATTGGTTTAAAAATACATGTAATTTAATTTTGATTGATTATGTTAATTTTCTATTTGAATCTAAATTATATTAGAAAGTTTAATCTAATTCTAAATAAAAAAATTATCCGACACCTAAAAAATTAAATTAAATTAAAAATTATAATTATAGTTGTTGACATGATTAAAAATACATACATATAAAGTCTATTATATATAATTCAAAATTATCAATTTTATCCCCTGAAAGAAGAATGCAATGTGGTAATATTATAAATATATATTTTTTTATGTAGGGGATAATAAAATCTTTCAATATTATATTTAGTCCCATTCTAATTATAATATCCATTTATTATTTTTATTATATTAATATTATAATGTAATTCTATTGTAATTAGAAATTTGTCATATCATACCACTGTATATATGTTTAGTTTTAATTACTTTTGACTATAAAAATTTATTATTTTTGACTAACAAGAATTATTACAACAAGTTTTTGTTAATTTGAAATTATTGAGTTTGCAATCATATTTTTTTTTTTGCAATAAGTATAATTTTATTGTATGAATTGATACCATAATTTCTACATTTAGTGTTGTATATATTTTTAATCATGTATTAATTTTATATTTTAAATCTCTCTGTTTGCAAATTAATAGAATATATTTTATCTATATTTTTTTATAAAAAGTCATTATCTTGAATTAAATATGTTATTTTAAACTAGAATGATTTACAATTAAAGGAAAATTATTCAAAATATTAGATATTATTATCTCTATAAAATAAAAACTAACAAATTCATTATGTTGAGATAAAATTGTATTGTAGCTCTGATCTATTAAATTAGTAAGTATAAATTATATTTATATATGTCGTTAATTAGTTTAATTAATAGGAATATAAATTAGTAATATATTTTATCCTTTATTGAAATTTCAAGAATTATAAAAAAATTAAAAGAGTAAACGATAGTTAGATTTTTTTACTTTAAATTTCAATTTTAAACCTAATTTAAATTATTTCATCTATTTAAAATATTATTATATTTTAAGCATATTATAAGTAAAAATAAAAAATAATAATAAAGAATAGGATTAACGAGTGCAATTATGTGCAACACACATTCAAAAAAGCTAAATTATATATATATATATGTAATTAATTATTGAAATGTATTTTCTTATGACAAATGAAGGAATAAAAAAGAAGACGTTAAATTTTCTTCTAATAACTGCCTTTTATTTGTTTTTACAAATTATCTATGAGTAAATGAAAAATTTTAAATTCCTTGTGATATATTTAGCAAGTATTTTTAGTCTTTTAAGTGTTTATTAAGTATATTTTAGACGACATGTCACATTTTATAATGAAGTAATGTGTGACACAAATTATATTAAAAAAAATTACCGATTTAAATTTCAAAAATCAACCCCTTCTTCAACTGAAAAATAATGTAATTTAATGAAATTTGATGTTGATAGACAAGAAAAGAAAAATTATAGTTAAGTCAATAAATGAAAATTACAAAGCAAATAATGTTAGGATCTAATTTTATTTCTCTATTCTTTAAGTTGCAAATTTAAAATAAAAAAAAATTAACTAACTAATGAAAAAGATTACGTAAAATGTTCTATCCTCACCAAATAAAACCTCAATTTTGCCTACAACTATACAAAAAATAAAAGTATACTTTTTTCTTTTGTATTATCTATATGTATTTATTTTTAAAAAATAATTTTTAGAAATGATATGCAATCAAATAACAAAATATAATTTTACACAGATATTTGGAGCATATTGAGCTAGAACTAAAGTCTACTCACACTGGATCGACTCAAGAAGGAATAAAGTGCACCGAATAAGTATTTGCTTAATATATGAGAAATATGTCGAACCGCTCATCCAAACGCTTATTGGTATAAAATGTAATTTTTAAATTAGTTTTGACTAAAACTATTTTAGAATATTCTAAATTTCAAAAATGGTGATACCGAAAATCTCATTATTCTCCCCTATATCCACATTTATATATAGTATAGATTAAAAAAATAATATTTATTTATGTATTATTCATATTAAATTATTTAAATTGTAAAAATTTTATAAAATTATCTATGCTAATATATGATGTTTAAATTGTTTAAATTATCTATATAGGATTACCTAAGTAGGATATTAAATTTTATAATTATTTAAATTATTAAAATCTCTATAATGTGCTAATTTAATAATACAATTTGCAGAAAAATAGATATTTTAATAATATATTAAATATATATTATAAAATAAATATATAATAATAAAGTAATCAATCCACACAAATGCAGACCTTCAACTAGTTAATTATAAAATAAAAAATAGAACTATGTATGTTTCACAAATTCACCATGCAATTAAAATTATCATGTGATAAAGGAATTATCATGATTTGCATCTTGATTGTCTTGCCATCCAACTCCACTGTTCGGATTTTCTATCGAATCATTACAATTTCATGACCTTCTTGCAAATTATATATATAATACCACAAATGCAAGCACATATATATACTCACAAAATCAACACTAATGTGTTGACCATGATTTCAGCACCTAGTTTTAGGAAATTTCACCACAGTTCCAACAGTGTTAGAATCAGCTCGATCGGACGTCTTTTGAGACTCGAACAAACTCTCAGAAGCTCGAAAATCCAAAAACCAAAGGGGAGGGGCATCTCAATAATTTTCCCTGATTAGTGCTGGCCAGCTCAACGGCGGCGCTGATCACCCTGGCGGTGGCACCGTTTTTGCTGCAGTCGAGATTCCCCACTAGCACCGAAAAAGAGATTTTTCGCCATTTTTCGGGTAGCCAGTGTTGACCAGGCCAGCTCAGCCACCCTCATTTGCCAATAAAAGGCACATCCACCCCCCTCCCCCCCCCCCCAATTTCTTACCTCTTATTGTTTGATCGAGGGCTTCTCAAGCATCAAGAAGTCTCATACTCTTTATTACGGTTCTACTACCAAGAGTCTAAATTTCTCACAAGCACTCTCAAAAATTAAGCCAGATCATTAGAAATGGCATGTCATACATCAGACATACTCATTCCATTCAACTAACCATGATTTTCATATCAAAACATGAGACAACAGGACAACTAGTGTCAACAGACTTAATAATCAGGGCAACCAGTGCTAACTAGTTTATCAAACATGATGATTAGTTCCAATGTAGCAAACATAGGGCAACAGATGCCAAGTCAGAATAATTAGGCGATCGGTGCCAATTTCATTTAGAAAAATAGGGCAATCAGCCCCAACTCAGCAAAAACAGGGCGACCAGTGCCAAACTTATCCAAAAAATAGGGTGTTCAGCACTAAGTTCATTCAGAAAAATAGGGCAATCAACGCCAAGTCCACTTAGGAAATAGGTTGACCAGTGCCAAACCCATCCATAAATCAGCCGATCGGCGCAAACTCAACAAAAACAGGGCGGTCAATGGCCAAATTTACTCTAGAAACCAAGGCGACCAACGCCAAGCTTATCTAAAAATAGGGCGACCAGCGGTAGGTCAAAACAATCAGGGCGATCAGCGCCAATTTCATTCAGAAAAACAGGGCTGTTAGCACTAAATTTATTCTAGAAATCAAGGCGACCAGCATCAAGATCACTCAAAAGCAGGGAGACCAACACTAAGTCATAAAATTAGGGCGACCATCGCCAATCTAGTAAATAGAGCAACTGATGCCAACTAGTTTATCAAATAGGGCGATCAGCGCCAATTTAACTAGACAGGGTGATCAGTGCCAAGTCAAATAAAACAGACAAATTAGTGTAACATGCGGGTGATCAAGTATGACGTTCAAACAATCAATGTAAGTCTTAAATTCAAAGCATTCATTAGAGTAAATACACGAATAAAAGTCCGATGAACATGAAAGGGATAACAGATCCTATAATAAGCATGTCTAGTGCCCAAACCGGGGCAGCACCTAGCCCATACATATCAAAAGTGGCTACCAAAGCCTATAGCTATTTGAAATCCAAAAGCAAAAAAATGAAAAAGAAAAGTCAACAGGGCCTTCTCGATCTCCCTGCCTTTAGTTCCTTCAACTCCTTATTGGTATAGCTCTCCTGAGTGAGTGACTCTAACAAAGCAACTCAGACGTGGCCGATGGCGATAGATATTTCCTCATTCCAATGAGGAGGGGTTTACAAAATAGAAAAGACTCACCCAATTAGGGAATAGCTCTTTCAAAATTGATCGAAGGGAAACCACAATTTGAAAACTTACCGGCTAATCCATAGGAAAGCTAGCCATGCCTCAGGAATAGTCTTTGAAACCTTAAATGTCTTTGTACCCTTATAAGTGATAAAGCTAACCTTATTTCGGAATGCTAACATGAGACAGATAGGAAATTGATTGGCTGAGGAAGCCCTGATAGCCGAAGGAAAGACAGGACTGGGAGCGAAAGTTTCGGCAATAACAGAGGTTCCTAGCAAAGGTAGAGACTTATTTTCACCCTTTTTAGACTTGCTTAACAGAGAATAAGGGGTAAGTGGAGATTTAGAATCCATACCGCACAAAAAATCTTTACAAAATTCTATGAAAAGGAGATAAGGAAGCAAGTGAGGAGGTGTGACAAATGAGGTCACCCTCCTTCCCTATTTGTAGAAAATAGGGAGGATGAGCTTTGCCCCTACCTGGAAGAATAGATTTTTTGGGACTCATCCAAACTCTGATCCACAAACGGTCACAGTCAAAATTTCCATAACAAAATTTTGAATTCAGCCATACATTTTGATCTGACAGACAACTATAGATAAGCCTTAGAAAACTAAACAGACCGAGCCAATTCTAGAAAAGTTTTCTCCAAATCAGACAAAACTCGCACAGGATGTTCCAGATATCGCCACAAACCTCCAGTTATAGTTTTTAGACCACATTTACTTTCACCAGTGATGAAATCGCAGTCCGACATATAGAACCTTGATCAACTTTCATCTCTTGGAGGATGAAAACTATTGACCATGATTTTAATACCAGGCTCTAGGAAATTTTTTTGTGGTTCCAACGACGCAAAAATCAGCTCGATAGAACGTTGTTTGGGCCTCAAAAGGACTCCCAAAAGCTTAAAAACCAAAAATCAAAGGGAAGGGGCATCCTGGTAATTTACCCTGCGACGGTGCCGTTCAGGTTGCCACCGGGATTCCCTACTGAAATCAAAAAATAGGTTGTAGTGCCATTTTTGGGGTGGCCGGCACCGACCAGGCCAGTTTAGCCAACCCCCTTTGCCTATAAAAGTCACACCCCTCCCCTCATTTCTTACCTCTTGTTGCTTGATCGAGCGCTTCTCAAGTATCAACGATTCTCATACTCTTTGTTACAATTCTATTACCAAGAGTCCGACTTTGCTCATCTTTGATAGTTGAGTTTAAGCCCTTCTCAGTTTTCAAAAGTCGATCCTTTCGACTTTCTTACACTTTGACCTTGCTGAGGCTAAAACTACTAGTTAGATAATTAATTATTAATCAAATCTTTCGATTGATTAATAATTCGTCATTTAACAATATTATAAAACTAATATATGGGTCCTCACGCCCTACCTTAGTTTATATTTGGAGGAAGACTCAACCTCTTTGATCGACAATACACCATGGAGCTACGATCAGGCCGGGTCACGAGGGTATAATCACTCAACTCAGACTTTGTCAATGAAGCCTAGTCCATCCGGCACCTTATTAACTGTCAAGCTCAGTCTGTCTAGCACCATACAAGCTTTATGTCGGTCGTCCGGCAAAACAACAAAACCAGTCTTTAAAAATAAATCCGGAATCAACCGGCAAACCAGTAAGCCCACTCTAAGAGTGGCACCTTCAAAACCCTACCACCCTGATTGGTGGTAGAACTTTGTGCACCTTGATCCTCATACAAACGAGGTACGAAGGCATATCTATGGATTTCAACCTAGGTAGCGAGCCCCTGATTGAACTGACCGGTCAAAACAGGGAATGTGTCGCACGACTTATCCTCGATAACGAGGTTAGTCGGGCTCCCCTCTGAAATACACACCTTTACTACAACTGTTTACTTTTAATGTACTATATTTATGATACTGACATGCATTATGAGTATGCATCAATGATCTAACATTCATGCAAAACAACAAATTTGATTTTAATTTGAACTCAAACTATTGATCCACGCAATGGAATCGAAAACCTAGTCTTCGAACCCAATGATTCGAGCCTAATGCGTTTTATCCATTGTGGCATACAATAAAAAAGTCAATCACGAGGGTTTTACCTTATATTTTTCCCTAAAATAAAAACAAAATAAGGTGGCAACTTTCACACACCACACATAGTTAAAGCGCTCCAAAGAGCCAACCAAACATCACTTACGCGATAAACAGAGCCTTCAAACTGGTAAAATTGATAATCAGATTGATTAATCAGACTAACTAGCCGCATATAGGGCTTAATTAAAACGAACTGGGAAATGACCATAGCAGGGTTCTGACTATTTCCAAACGTTTCCAGTTTCTTTCCTGACGAACCGACCAATGGAATCGTTCTGTCGGACGCTGCACAACAGATCCGGCCAACGGCAGCCGAGAGGAGCTCAGATAATGATACTTATAAAATCATCATATTAAATGATATTAAAAATCATCTTCCTTATTGTTTCCAATAGAGGGGAGGATGGTGTTGGAAGATGTAATCATTTCTTGTAAGCAAGATATGTTTGAATTCCCTCGTGCGGTGCAATTTTATGGATATCTCTACTCGTCAGATGGTTGTCTCTTAGTATGCCAGAGGCTAAGCGATGTGTTCTCCGGCATTACTTCAATGAAGCTATGTCTACACTCAATTATTTTGATTAAGATGGACGATGGAAGAATGTGT
>CANUEP010131183.1:0-125248 GCA_947857235.1 Jatropha podagrica | reverse complement strand
GCCAAGTAATTCGTGCCATCTAACTTTATTAGGCTAATCTAAAGTGAAGGATTCTTCGAATGAAAAATCGCGTCTACCTTTTTTCCGTCACCCATTACTGTCAATCTAAACAATTCAGTAGCTGATTCAAAGGAAATTGCAGAATCAGAAAAATGCAGGCACGACAGTAGTGAAAAAAAATGCAGACACAGCAGTAGTGGTATCTACAACGAAACTACCACAAAAAACAAAAAACTGGATTGAATGTCTAGTGGGTCAGGATCGCAGCACCAAAACGAAGCCACCGGAGCAAGATTCGTCAGCAGAGGTCACCGAAAAACTGCCATACGCGCCGACGCGTGAGGAAAGGCCAAAACCTTCTGGCGGCGTATGTGCACATGCGCGTGACCAGACGGCGATAGGGTCAAGGGGGAACAGCCGATCAGCGGCTGCTCCTCCTTCTGAGGTGGGCGGTGAAGTTCAACTAACTCCCCTAGCAGCGGCGCTAACAACTCAGCCTTGTTGCCGAAAAACCCTAGGCCGGAAAAACACGACTAGGCTCTGATACCATCTAGTTTTTGAAGAAAAGAAGTTTATTGTGTTATTCTTATCTTCTCTATACAATTTCTATTCTATATATACACAAAGAATGATTCTAACATGGTAACAATCTAAATAAGAAATAAACCTAAATTAGGAAAGATAATATTCTACAAATCTCTTCACATATTTCTAATGCAATCATTTATATGAAATACAAATGAGAGACAATTGTACGTCTTTTCTAGTCATGGTGCTTGAGGGTGTGAAACATTCTGATACAAATTCTATAAATTGAATCAAAATTGTACAGACCATAATGGTCAAATGGGACACAAATAAACTAAAAGATCAAGCAGTTTCTTGGAATTTGCAATCTTTAGAAGGTGGAACAGGTAAAATCTAAAATTACTCAACGAACATTACACTGCACTTGCACATATCCAGCCAGCCGTACAGAGACTTATACCTACTCTCCACTTCTTGACTTGTTCATGTCCAATCAATACTGACATGCTATTAGCAAATAATTAGTGAAAGGTTGTTGTCATCTAATAACATAGTCGCAACTTTGATTAGTATTCCGTTAAATTATAAATACTTGCAGTAATTGGATACTTTAAATAATTCAAAAGGATAATCAAAGTTTACCATTTATTGGTTTTGCTAAGTCAAAATTGCAATAGTTGAATTTTCTATCGTTGTTGATTGATAAAACATTTTACTGTACGAAAGATTATATTTATTTTTGTAAAGTTGTTTCATAAAAAAGAGCTTTTGGCAGGTTTTCTAGTTCTATTCAGTTACTCGACTCGAGTCCAATACGATGGCCATAAATACATTTTCACTAAAACTGCTAGAAAGACTTTTAAAAGGGAAAGGATTTTCGTTTTTTGGTTTTTCTTGGTCTCTCAATTTTATTTTTTTTTTTCTTTTTTGAAGAATGTCGTCGTCTTTTTTTTTATAACTATCTTTCCCAACCTCATACAAATATAATTGTTCGATTAGTCGTCCTTTGTTATCTTTATAATTGCAATTATAGTATAATATATTCTTTTGTTTAATTTGTTTATTTTCTAATTCTCAATATAGACAAGAAAGAATGTTTTTTTTTTTTTTTTTTTTTTTTTTTTTTTTTATAGTAGGCTCAAATTCTTCGACAGTGACTTACATAAGTGGAGGTAGATGACAACTCTGCAATGGTTGGTTTCCAGAAACATAGAAATCTTTTGTTCTTTTTCCTTTTACCTTAGGTTTTGGTGCTTCATTTATTTGATTATTAATACATTGATAATGTATGATTCACCATAACTTTGCCATAACTTACCATTTGTTTTAGTTTCTGGAAGGTTATCAATGATAACTTATCATTATATTCTGTTAATTAATTAATCATTTTGTCGAAAATAAAAATTATGTCCATATTGAATATTATGTGTGTGTGTGTGTTTGAGCTCACTAAGTAAGTTTTCTAACTCAAATCACCATTATTGATCGCATGTTTATAATTATATGACAAAACAAGAAGAAGACAATCAAAATGTTTATAGTGACCACAATCAATGTAGCCTTTTTTATGGGAAAATCTGAAACAGTCTAAGGAAAGCAAAGAACGTATGGAATGCATCAAATCAAGAGAACAAGAATAATGTCTGCAGATATAGCAACCCTAAGTCGGTGCTGCTTCTTTTGTATATTGTATGAGAAAAATGAGCGAGAGTGACACCAAAGAGTACGTCTTGGATCAATTATTCTTCTTTAATTTTATAACCTACACAGTGCAAAGTAATGACCTTTAGAATCAGATGATACCATGAAGAGATGTTATAGCAAGACGAAAGCAAATATATAACTGTACTTACATGAATTTAAAAGGCTGTGCTTTTGTTAGTAAATAGGAGGTGGAGGGGATGGTGATGGTGGCGGTGGAGATTTGTAATAATAAGGTGGTGGAGGCAATGGAGATGGTGGAGGTGGGGACTTATAGTAGTAAGGAGGTGGAGGTGATGGTGATGGTGGAGGAGGAGACTTGTAATAGTATGGAGGTGGAGGGGACGGTGATGGAGGAGGTGGAGACTTATAGTAGTAAGGAGGAGGAGGGGAAGGAGATGGTGGAGGCGGAGACTTATAGTAGTATGGAGGCGGAGGGGACGGGGATGGCGGAGGTGGGGACATATACTCATAAGGTGGGGGTGGAGATGGAGAAGGAGGTGGAGGTGACTTGTACTCATAGGATGGCATTGGTGGTGATGAATAATTATAAGGCTCAAATTCTGCAGCTACCATATTGGCCATGAAGCACAATGCAAATGCAAACAGTAGGTTTGGCCAAGCATTGGCCACTTTCTGGGGCAACATTGTTAATCTCACTTTGGGGTGTTGGGATTAAAACTGAGCCTCTACCCAGTTTATATAGTAATAAATAATAATAATCTGATTCTGGTGCTCAATACTTCCAACTTGCAACAAAACCTAATAAATAAATTATATAGTTGACTCATGTTATATGAAATGTTCATTTAACTGGAAATAGTCAAAATTTCCAAAACTAATTTATAAAATTAATAAACTAACTTGAAAATTGATGCGAGAAAAATTCAATTGGATAATTCTGGAAGAGAAGGTGCCATTTGGTCCAAATTTACAATCGGAAATTAGAATTATATATATAGTTTAATTAATTTTATAATAATATCTTTAAATAACGGTTAATTTACATTTCAAAATTTTATTTTCTTTGTAATGTTAAGATAGAGATTTGAACCCGAATCTATTACCAAGTCAGATATGCACTTACGACTAAGTTATATTTTAATATCCAAATTTCACAAACGCTTTAACTTCAATATTAATTTCTTTATTTTACATTTTAAAACTTTTATGATTCTAAATATATTTTTTTTATAGATTTATATTTTGCTTTGAATTGTTTTTAATGCGGTCAGAGTTGATATTTGAAAAATAAAGGATTTCAACTAATTTGAGATTAAAGATCGATTATTCATAATCATTTTAAATTATTAACTAAGATTGTTTTTGTGATAAAGTTACATATTGGTCATTTAACTAATTTTGGCTAGTTGAGCATCACCATCTTCAAATTACTATTTTAGCAGTAGCCAAGTAAATAATGCATCTTATATAATACATATATTTAGGTTTTTCTAAGTCAACTTTTCTTCTTTTTTTTTAATTTATTTTCTTTCCTAATCAATTAAGACAATTTTATTAGGACTAAATTAACAATATTAATATGTCAAGTTCATAAAGCCTGCAATGAAAAATGCATGGAACCTTCATGGCTAAACAATTAGGTAGGGTATGTTTGGCAAGATGGAAAATGGGAGGGAAAGTGGGTGAAAATAATAATACATAATCACCATTTCTATTTATTGTTTTATTAGCAGTTAATTAGTTGCAGTCAATTAGTTGATAACTAATCTGATTGTTTAGTGGAGAGCTGATGAGAAGAAACCTAAATACTACTTTTCTTCTCAATTAAAAACCTAATTTGACAAAGCAAAAATTAAAGATTTCGTTGTTGTCTTTACGAGGAAAAGACCTGGTCTGGTCCCATTTAGGTGTTAAAATCATTTGTTGTCTTTCAAATAGATGAGATTAAAAAATAATTACCCATGTTATGGATTCTAGCTATTTAGGGTACAAAATTTATGAAGAATGACACTCAATTATCATATTTAAATTAAAACGAATCAAGTGACGAGTTTTCACTAATTTTGTAAGCCAAGAGTTATTCATGTCGTGTAAGTCGCGGTGTTAATATGGTTTATTAAAGGTTTTATTTTTTTTAATTATGAAGTAGTTGCAATTAATATAAAAATGAAAGAAATCTAATTCATAAGGGATCAGTTAGGTTAACTTTGAATAGGTCCTCTTTCTTTTTATTCCTTTCCCACCTGAAATCTTCAAATGCTTTGAGATATTGGTTAAATATTCATCCAATTTATACAACTTAATTACACCAAGTCTACACTTCTTTGAATTAATTATTTCTTATTACAGTTTGCTTGTGAATAATATTTAATAATAATATAAGCTGTAATCTATGATACGTTTAAAGATTAAAAAAAGAAAAAAAAAAAAAAAAAAACGTAAATGTATCACTTAGTATGAAAGAGCACTTGCCAAATTTATTATCATGGCTCAAGTCATAGATTCGAATCGTCTGAAATGCAAGCTCCTTAGATTTATGAAGCACAGGCCCTGATAGCTTGTGCAATTGAATCAACCAATTTTCTCATTTGATCTGGATCCGTGATTATTCAATTTTTATACTTTGTTACGGGAAATGTCACTGTATTTACAAAGCTGTATGATCAAGATACATGCCACTGATGCAACAAGAAAGCAATGATGGCCACTACACTAGCTTATCAAACACTAAGCTTGGGGCGGTAGTCGGAGTTTATAAACGGAGTTGTGAATTCATCTAAACAAGCCATTCGGATACGTTCAGGTGTCGCAGGATTATCAAGAGGAAACCACTCGTGATGCCCAACTTCTGCTCTTGCAGCCTTGATAGCATCTTTGATGGCAAAAAAGACGGCCGAAGCAAGAAAAAATGGAGGCTCACCAACAGCTTTAGATGAATGGATAGCTTTTACATTTGGATGACCCTATATGATTACAAAGAAACCAAGCAGATGAGTTATATCCCAACTGTAAATAGAAAACACAATTTTTAACATTTGAACAATGACTTTAAGAAAGCAGAAACAAGTTCTTCATTCGACATTAAATTTGGTGTTTTATGATTTTAGCAATCTGGATCCAAATTTACTTGATTCTAAATTCAAGCAGATACAAGCGGACACTATATTTTTTGTAGATTATAGCAATCTCCACATTGAAAGAAGAAATTAGGGTGAGTTAGAAGAAACAATCCAAACATTCTACCATCCTAGGCATACGAGTATTCCATGCATCTATAAAGGAGTTGGTATGAAGCATACCTTTAGAAGTGAAACTTTGAATTTGAATGGCACATCATTTATGGAAGGAATCTTATAAGTTCCAGGTCCAGATGTATACAACCAGCCTGGTCGTATCCATTTATGGGCTGAATCTCCCCACTTTAGCTCTTCCAAGGCTACCCATCCCAGGCCTTGTATAAATGCTCCTTCAATCTGAATAGCAATTGAAGCATATAGCAAAGCATCATATGCACAAACTTCATGAACTCTTTTAAGTTAAAAAAAATAAATACTTTAGGTAAATGCATAAAGTTGCAGCCTTTTGGATTTAACTTTTAAGTATTTAGGTTAGTAGACAATATAGTTTGTAGTTTGTAAGTTCAATGAACTTCAAAATCATGCATCGCTCAAAATGGAAGTCCCAAAAAGAAAGCCACCTGTCCAACATCAATGGCTGGATTGAGTGAATACCCAAGATCCAAGATAACATCTGCTGCCCTTGTGTGGAAATCTCCAGTCAATGTATCAATTTCAACCTCAGCAAATGCAGCCCCATAGGTGTAGTACCTAAATGGATTTCCTTTACCAGTGCTCCAATCAAAGCCAATCTCAGGTGTAATATAAAATCCATGTGCAGAAAGATCTATTCGCTGAATATAGCATGCACTTGCCAGCTGAAAATAATTTAAAATACAAATTCAATTTACAATTATAGATAGTTCATGATAGCCAAGAACCATGCAAGGAATAAAGGCAAGAAGCAACCTCTAAATGAAGAAATAATTAACTGAAATGCTACAAAAGAAGATTTTATCATGATCTAAATTGCTTCTAAAATTTACTTGAATACATTAACTAGATTACTTTTTTTGGTATGACAGTAGTTCCACATCATCTTTATTGACCATTTAAAATTTTCGTGCAGAAACAATGAGAATAAAGTTACCTCTGTGAATGAGCTGAAATTATGTTTTGAAGCAACAGGCTCCATTCGTGCCTTTATCTGCTCACATGCATCCAATACTGCAGCTCCATACATATCAGAGCTTGCAGAAGCTGCAGTTGGTGATGCATTAGGTACCTGTAAGGGTTTGAATATTGATATAAACAAATGTCCTGAAAGATAAAAATCCTGGAAATTTCAATGATATATAAAAGAAAAGAAACATACAAACATATTTAATTGGGAAATTCATTCCATCTATTTCCCGGCTCATGAAAGATAATAATGACAACGTGATCAAGCAGTAAATAGCTGACTATTAAGGATCCTTCAACGGTAATGTGATCAAATGATAAAATTTGTTAAAGTTGATTTTACTAGTTTCCATAAATTATTAATAGATTATTTTATGGTAGTACAAATAGTGTTGAAAGATGAAATTTAAACCTAAGTCTAGATATATTTTTATGTACCAATTACCACACAAGAAGATACCGTGTCAAAGAGAACAGATTACCTGATTTTTTTTTTCTTCTGAGAATGAAGTTTTTACAAATATCTAGATAAAATATGAATGTTTTTTTAAAACATGTGCTTAGAAAATATGCTAACAATGTTACTGATCTAGATACAGCCATGATGAGAATCCAGGTTCATTATTTGCATGTTATCTCTCTCCATCAGATCAAGTTCTTTGCAAAACCTAAACCCAATGCCTATTTGAAGATGGTATATTACAGTCATCTATATAACAATTACAGTCGATGCAAAAGCCCCATTGGTGAAACTGTGGCATCATATAGTGGATTCTCTATGGAACTAATTTCCGAAAAATGAAACAATATCAAGTGCTTTGCAATAATGCTTTAATACCTTGTCAGTACTTGTTTCAGATATGAACACAGAACTGAGAGGGATGTTAAAGGCAGAAGCAGCTATTTGAGCTACTTTTGTATGTAAACCCTGCCCCATCTCAACCCCTCCATGCGTAACTAAAACAGTTCCATCTGTGTAGACATGAACCAGAGCACCCGCCTACAGTCATTAAGAAGAGATGCAGTCCATCAGAAGCTGATAAATTCTGCCGGGAAAAGTTAGTAATATTCCTGTCGAAAATAATATACAGACATAATTTTAGGTCATTCCTTGCTGGATGGCTACAACAACAACAACAAGAGATATAGCTCGCTTTCGAGGAGGAGACAGTCTCTTATTTAGCAACCAATGCAAAAGGATGACTTTTAATGAAGATATGATTTGAGGGCTTGTTGAGGATCTATGAGTGGTGCATTTTTAAAAGTTTAGATGATGGCCCAGTTTGAATGGAACCTTTTCCTGGCAATTATATTTCAATGTAAAACAATTTATTTTTTGATGTCCTGTCCTTACTATGGGAAAAAACATCATATAAATTTGAAACTCTACTGCAGATACAGTAGAGACTGCTTCATAACCTGCAAAAAGATGTCAGCTAATAAGATATAATGCTAGACTAGTTGATTAAAGACACAATGAACCTACTATAGGACCCGCTCCAACATTGTTTGACAGATTACCTGGTTCATGAACTTTGTTGTAAACGATATGCCAAATTTTGTTGGTACCAAAGCAACACCACGCTTTTTCCATCGATTATAAAGATTATATTGGTCAGTGTCTCGACGAGCCTTCATAAAGTTACACGATAACTTCAGTTCATTCCAGAGCTGGGTTAGTGTACAGTATTGAAGTTGGTGGCCATAATGCGTTATTGATCCATCGCCTTGGAAATTTATTTCCTGATTGGATATTGAATATGCACAAAATAATAATAACAGTGATAATGATAATAATAATAATAATAATAATAATAATAATAATACTAATAATAATAATAATAATAACAGTTTACAAATCACAGGTAAAATTAACAGCATATTGACCAAGTCATTTAACTTACCCTTATCTCTTCTGGGCTTTTGTTAAGTTCTACAGCAACTCTTTGAATCCAATTCTCAGCTATAAGCATTCCTTGAGGACCCCCAAATCCTCTGAAGGCAGTGTGACTAGGAAAATTAGTGAAGCACACCCTCCCCAGTATTCTGATATTTGGTGTCTCATAGACATTTTCAGAGTGAAACATGGCACGTTCAAGAATAGCAAGAGACAGGTCCAGGGAATTTCCAGCACCATTATAAATTTTAAGGTCTAATGCAAGGACTTTTCCATCATTTGTAAAGCCAACCTGCCATCAGTTTCAATTTCATTCCATAATTTTTAAATACAAAGAAGCAGAAAGAACATAAATCCACTGAATTTACAGCAGCAGCATTAGTTAATTCAGTTCAAGATGTATGGGAAATTAAGTAATCTTCTTCCATGCTCATCCCCTCCAACCCTCTTTCAGTCTTTCCCACTTACTGTGCTTTTTAATCAAGATTGATTTCACAATGATATGTAACCTACCTTATAAATATATCATTAGTTGACTAGATACCAAAACCTCATAGACTTACTTTCTAGCTAGTGCATCTAGAGCACAGAATAAAATTTTCAAAAACAATTGAAAAATTAATAGAACACCTCTATAATGTTGTCTGGACTCGTATTGCTGCCATGTAGCTTTTAAAGTAACCTCAGTTTTGTGCCAAAAAAAAGAAGGAAGAAATGGCACCCTAAAGCTCATTTGAAATGCAAATAGACTTATCTCTATTAGTTTGATGGACATTATTAAATAGAAGTCCTAAAAGTGGTAAACCACTACTCCAAAAATCACATTGCCAGAAAACCTAGAAAACGCCATTATGGAGGTTATATTTCCCCCCATACATTTTATATCATATTGCAGAAAGTCAGAAACCATTTTGCAGGTTACCAAGCAGTCTTGTAGAGCACAACTTAAATTGAAAAAGTACAATAGAATATACAGGTAACATCATAATACAGGTTGAGTACCATTAAATTTTTACCTTGTACTTCCCAAGAAAGCTGTGGCGCTGCCCAGTAATCATCATGTCCACGTCTCTGTCTAAAGTGATTTTCACTGGGCGATTCAACAGATATGATGGGATAGAAGCTGCAGCAGCAATGAAAGCTGACCTTGTCTCCTTTCCACCAAAGCCTCCGCCAATTCTCTTGGTTTTACAAACTACTTTTGACATTGAAAGGCCAAGAACATGGGCCACATACTTCTGGTGCTTCTGAGGAGCCTGCAGACAGAAAATGTATACTTCTCCAGCAAAATTGTCACAGTAGCAGCAACGACGTTTTAAATTGCTATTAAGCCTATACATAAAAATCTTAAAATATATGTATATATAATTGACGATAATGATTTTGAAAATTAATGAACAATATCATAATTTTAAAAAGTTAATTTTTAGTATAATTACATTATATAAATGTGTCAAAATAGGACCTTAAAAGAAGTTCCACTGATGTGGTTCTGAAACAAGGCCCGAAATGTTTAAGAGACTAATTTTAAAAGATCATTAGAGCCCTAAAGTCCTACTGAAAAAGTAATAAGGCTATGGGAAAAGAAAATATTAGAACAAGAAAAATAACTAGCTATGTATTGCATTCATTAAGCAATACAGACTGAAGTATTCATCAGTAGCTGAGACTAAACTGCCAATACTAGACCATATATTCAAATTCAAACCTGTCAGCCACAAGTGCTTTTATAAATATTTAATATTCATTGTTACTATTCACTCACTTGAGTCTATATCAATCTCACACCAAATCACCATCCAAAATGAATCCCCATTTAAAAGTCATTTACAACCCTAGACTTGTTCCAGCTAATATTTAAGGTGGCACATGGATTATGTAATAGAAATTTCAAAGAAAAAATATTAATAATAAATTAACAAATATGAAAGGGAACAACTTACTTGGGTCGATGAAATCATATGGACTTCATTACCACTATCCATTGTCCAAACCAAACTGCTCTGTGGCTCCAAGTAAAAGTGTTCCTGACCACCCACTTGAACTTCCCCCTCTATGATTTTGTCACATTTACCTGATTGAAAACAGAGTTCAACATCACCCTTTTTCAAACACTTCTCCGAGTTAGGATGAAAACTCTCAGCATTAATGGCTTCCTGTATAGATAATATAGCTGGAAGCTCTTCATACTCCACAGAAACTTTTCTTGCTGCTAGTTTTGCATTTTCATGTGTATCTGCAACAACCACTCCTATAACCTGCAGAAATCATGCATGTGATTGTATGGACCAGAAAGGAAGGAAGACAAAGTTTTAACACAGAATCTTCAGAATTGTCAAACTTTATTGTAAAGAACCAAGTGTCCAATGATAAGAAGACTAAGAATAAGCCCTTCATGAAAAAATAATCAAGGGTTTGTCCCCAAAAAGTTTCCTCTCCAGGATCCTGCTGCAATCCATGACTAGACGATGGCCATTGCAATTTCAAATTGTTACCATCAATAATGATTCTGAAACCAAATTGCTGCCACAAGTTAAGTAAAAATTATAAAACTAAGTTTCTTACCTGACCTACACAAGTGACAAACTCTGAAGCAAATAGCTCCTCATCATCAATCACTGCGCCAATGTGATTATCACCTGGAACATCTTTGGCCAAAAATATGCCAGCAAATCCAGGTGAGGACATCGCTTCTGAATCATCTATGGAAACAATCCGAGCATGAGGCTTTTTGCTCAATATTAATGCAGCATAAAGACCATTAGAAGGCATTGGAGAATCATCAGCATATTCTGCCTCCCCAGTAACCTAAAGAATGTTATGTTTGGAGAAGGTCATGAAGATACTCATTTCAATGTATAAGGAGACTAAGGTTACATTAGTATAGGGAAATTGAAATGCAAGGAGATTAGACCAGTAAAGGAGGAGGAGAAGAATCACAGTTCAACCAAATATTAGAAAGTGTTTGAAATTAGACCTTCTTCAAAAAAATTTCAAACCAGTCCTGATATAAGGTTTCACCCAAAAGAAAGCACGTAATATGGCAATATCAACAAATTACAATTAATTACTTAATGTATGTCTTTTTATTCTAACTTGAATACCTGAACTCTTGATGAGAGATGAACCTCAGGAGAACCCACAGCTGTCCCACGTTTTCTAACTTCATAATCCTGACTTCCCACAACTGATGGCCGGCAGAAAGGTTGTACAGCGGACAAATGGGATAATGGTATACCATCCCCAGTTGATTTCTTGCTGTCCATCTGATGTGAAACCCAGAGGAAAAATTTGAAGAAAAAACTAAGGGTCAAAGATTTCCGGAACTCCACCATCCCACCAGGAGCGTCGTCCTTAAGTAAGATATCTGTTTCTAGGACTTTCAAACAACCCTCTAAAAGTTCCTGATTCCAATTTTTCCCAATGAGAAATTCTTTTGCTTTTATTGCAGACAAAGAAAGAGGAGCTACACCACCATAAACAATTGATGCATCCGAAACTACTAACTTTTCTCCTTTTTCCTCAAGAAAGACACGCATTCCAGCATTGACAATTGCAATATCATCATCCCTCCTATGAGCCTGCTTAAATTCTTTCACATACTCAAAAGGCCTAGTCCAGGGTAAGAATACTGAGAGTAAAACTTCATCACCTGCAAGATCTACCTCCCGATAACCTAGGAAGAATTTTTCCGCCAGGACTGTTCTAATGTTACCTTTGCAATTGATAATTCGAAACTTGGCTCTTGCAGCCATCCAGAGTGGGTTCAAGTCTGATATTGGACTGGCAGTACATATATTACCCCCAATAGATGCAACATTTTTTATTTGTGTCCCTGCAAACCATTTCAATTGTTCAATAAGGGCCTTACATGAAGATGTTTCCTGAGCAACACGTTCATTTACAACCTTTCTGAGCATTTGCAGAAGTTCAGTAAGTCTCACTGCAGCACCAATCTCTAAGCCATCATCCTTGACATTCAAAACATTGAGTTCAGGTACATGTCCAACAGAAATCAAAACCTTATACTGGTTTCTCTTCAATCTCATCTCTATTCCAACCTCAGTATTACCTATCAATAATTTTGCATCAGGGTATTTTGATTTTAACTCCAGCAGCTGCTGGAGCTGCAAGGGACGGTACCACTTGAGCCCACCAAACCCACTTAAATTCAAGGGAGTTAATTTCCTCAATAACAACTCAGGAGGAAAAATAACCTCTTTGTCTGTATATGTGCCACCGTTTACCTCACTATATGAGATGGGTCCATACCTCTCACCACAAGCCGTATTTTGTGTGCAGTTTCCAGTACGAGTTACAGCTTGTGATGTACATGAGCAGGGTTTACCAGTTGAGGGACACACAAGTTCACCTCCTTGAAGGTTTACTGTAGAATTATCAACATATAATGCATCATCACTTTTGGCAAAAACTCGAAATGCATCAAGAATTGGCCTGTAACCAGTGCAGCGACATAAATTTCCTGCAAGGCACTCTTCAATTTCCCCTTCTGTGGGTGGTTTTTGGCTTGACCTTAATAGTGCATACATTGACATGACAAACCCAGGAGTACAAAATCCACACTGGGAGCCATGAGAGCATGCCAACGACTCCTGTAGAAAGTCAAGGAAACACATATTGACTTAACAACATCATCAATGCATTTTGTGCCTTAGACTATGGCAAAAACAAGATGGATAAACTTCAGTGCTGTCCCATACTTAATTAATTCCCTAATAAAATTGTGACCAGTTTTTTAAGTGTTCTTGAAATCATTAATTTCAAGAACTTACTGGTTTGTATGCATTTTTTTTATTTCTTAATTTCAAACATCACTTGGTATAAAAAGTGAAAACTTAAAGTTTAAAACTAATAATAATTCACTGGCAACTATCCCCATTGTTGTTTTGTATCATCACTGCTACTGTTATCAATAGCATTACTGTTGCCACCACAACCACAACTATTATCACCTCCACTAATGGTTGTAATCTACCATTACTATCACCATCATAACCAGCGCCAGCGCTACATATCCGCGAGTTCCAACAATTAAGATATTGACTGCTTTATAATTTTTTCAATGGCACTACTACTTCAGTCATCATATTTGGATAATATACAACCAGATTTCATAAAATTTTAATTGTTACTAGTTTAAGTAATAATATTTCAACTCTATTTCAGCTCTTAAATATTTAGAATTAAATTTCTTCATCTTTTGACGGCAAAAAAAGAGGGAAAATTCTCTTGTAGAACCCTAATAAGCAAGTGAGCAAATTCAGTCCAGCTAAATATGCCTGCAGTAGCTCGTGAAAACAATGAACAGCAAGCTTAAAAAATATGGGCTCAGTAATAGATACAAAAACGTGTAATATAGTAGTCAGTGCCAAGCAATAAAAAGTAATGCTTTTGAATTATTCAGAAAAAAAAAGCCCAAGGCTGTAGTAACAATCAGCATGATAAAATATAAATTATTACTTGAATTGGATGCAAGCCATTTCTGCAGTTCCCAACTCCCTCCACTGTAATTACATGCATCCCTTCAATGGAGTATAAAGGAGCCAGACATGCATTGACAGCATAATGCCTAGAAAAAGAATTAGGGTAATATATCTAGTTAACATACATTCTGAAAATTGTGTAAATTCGAGAGAGACAGGGCTGGAGATGAACAGAGACTCACACACATTTCTTCAGCCTCTTGTTGTAATGAGAAACCATAACTGTGCAAGCCCCACAACCACCTTCACCGCAGCCTAGCTTTGTCCCCGACAAACCAATGTCTATATTCGTGCTCCACCCAGCAAAAATAAGCAATAAAGTTAGATTCTGCCACTTTAAGGAAATAGGAAGCTGGAACAGTGCAAGAGTAACTAATATAGAAAATAAGAAATTCAACATATTACCACTATTCAAACATTCAATCTGAATAAAATAGTAGAGACAAAGCATTAGCCAAATCACAATAAACAAACTTAGCTGCCCAGAAAAGAACCGCAAGCCAAAATAGAAATCAAAAGAACCACGAGCCCAAGCTTAGCAGCCCAGAAAAGGTAAGAGAAGACTGAGAACCCAGAAATAGGTAACTCTGAATATGTGCAAGCTGGTTAAGATGAATCTGAGATTCAACTGGCAAATGTGGATAACTGTTTGCTTGATTAGTCAAATCTAAACCAGCCAAGAAATCTTCCCCTGCGAATTTGAAAATCGAACTTTTTTCAATCTCAAAGGAAGAATTGATTTGCTGGTTCTGCCTAAAATCAACTTTATTTTCACCTGAGTGTAGTTAAGAGATTCAAAAGTCTCTCTTCTTTTCTCTAACCTAATAAATTAATACGTTGTCCTCGGTCATACACTTCCTCAAGCAGATCCAATTTCATAACTATGCTTCCCGGAACCATCGCAAACTGAACATAGATTAGGACATCAAAAATCTTTATTCACATCTTCTCCTCTTTCACGTATTATAGTACTCATATTAATTACATATAAAGCCAGTTAAATTCAGATTCAATCAATTCATTGATATAACTCAACCTCAAAAAGTCAGCAAGGCATTAACATTCAAAGATGGTCTTCTTTATCGTAATCACGTACTAACTCCCTGTACTATTCTGCGCACCTTTCATTTTCTTGCAGTTTCTTTGCAACCAAACGTAACAAGCTACTTTAACATAATCATTACCTCTGAGATACTCGAGTAGAGTTAAGTGGGCCAAACCATCAGGCAACACTCTTCGAACTCCATTAACGTACAAGATTGCCTCCTTTGCTGATTCCTCTCCAATCTGCTCCGCTTCTCCCTCTTTTCTCAACGACCCCATTCCAGGTTCCTTTCCCCAACCCAGCAAGCAAATAATATCGAATTGATTATATTTATATCCAATCCAATTCAGACCAGTTCCATTAATCAGGAAAGATGCTGGAAAGGTGAGAAGCTCACTCGGAGATCCTTTCAGTAATTTTTTTTTATTACATGAATATATTTTCCAGGCAAACAGCAATATTTGCTGAAAATAACTGAATTTTGCAAACAAGGTGGTACATGGACCGACTATGATAATTTCTATATTGGTTAAACTAGTAAATTCACTTTGATGAAAAAAAAATTATAGCACTCTTAATTTTTATTTAACCTATTAAATATTTTAATTTATAAAATTATAATTAGTAAATATTTTAATTTATAAACATTTTATTGAATTTAAATATAAAAACTAGCCAAATGTCCAATCCTAAAAATTTAATTTCCAAATATAAATATCAAAATAGGAATTAAGCAACGCCTAATTACAACTTAAAATAGTTATTAGATAGAAAGAAAATGCTTTTTTTGTTGGATAACGATAATTGTTTATATTGTAGCAACAACAATCCAAATCCTCCTAACTATTTTTTTTTGGTTTCTCCATAATTAGAGATATAGCCAGAATAATTTTTTTTTATTTAATTAGAGGTGGCCAATGGGCCTCGAACAAACCCGATTGCCACACGTATCCGCATAAAAAGCTAACTATAATTTATTAATTATTAGTATACCTACGTGACGAAAAAAAATTAATAATATACAGAAACCTCCATTGCATAGCGGGGTTCCGACAAGGCAAACTACGTTTGAAATTGCAGAGAAAACTATTGTTTAGATATGCCATTTGGCACGGAAGCTTTTGAAGCTTGTGGTGGCAATTTTGTATACTCAAGCATGGCGTGCAGGAAAAGTGCTCCAAGACCCAATCCAGCTCCTATGGAGGTGATGCCTTTCCACGTGGACAGTAGAGAAAATCTTTGAATCACCGCCATCGCACCCACAAAATCCATGCAAGCCAGAGAGGCCATTACCTATTCCAGGTTTTTAACAAATAATTAAAACTATTCATTCGTATTAAAGTAATATTTTATTTTAGCTAGGTTGATTATAATTAACTTACCACTAATGACATTATTGACCGACCAACAATGTTTTTAATTTCGTTACTTTCAAATCTGCCTTTGGCTTGAAACTCATCCAATAAAGCATCCTGTAAGGGAAAATTCTTAAAATAATTTAATATTGGATAGAACATTATATAACATTTGTTCTGTCACAATAGAACGTAAAGCAATATAATCAAAAAGACACTTATGGCGTTACACTACGTTTTATTACAGTTCGTTAACATAAGTTGAAGTCACAATGAAGTACCTTAGCCACAAATTTATCTTTACACCATTGTGCTATGCCTTCATCTGATTCTGGTAATTCATTTATCGGATATCGTTTTAAGTGAATTTGAACCTAGAATTTCATCAAATATAAGCAATATATACATAGAAGAGTTAGCTTTGAAATGTTTTAATGTCATAAATAACAGAAAACTAAAACTAGCACACTTACAACAGTTGGTCGACGCTTCAAAATTTCCAGAAATGAAGGGGTTCGATGACCTCTTGGCACAGCCAATGTCACATCATAAACGGCCGGAACGAACGAACGCACATATTGCACTGCTGCAACAAACCCCTGAATAGCACAATAAAGATGAAACGCTAAATTGATTTGCACAGAATGTTATTCATTTCTTAGAATAAAATGAAAAAAAATGTTACCTTAGTGCGAGGGATTAGAACGTTCGTAGGAACAGGCAGTCCTTTAGAAATTGCAAACTTTTGAGAAGCTACAAGTTTATCAGGGGTGAGTCGAGTTCCTTCTGTAAAAATAGTCAACCAAAAAGGCCATGGAAAATCCTGGAGCCCTATCAAACGTGACTGAAAACAACCAACCAACCAACCTTCAATTTCAGTATATATATATATCTATTCAAATGCATACAGGCAGCCGGTAAGATTTCAAAGTTCAGGTGTACGTACCTTTAGGTTCTTTTCATCTTTGGCCCAGCTTCTACTCAAAAATACGTACTCCAAGAACCAAGCTGCCCACCCAAAAATCTAGCAATTGTTTAATCTCAGAAATAAGTTAACCAAACCTCAAGTAATTGATATGACAATGAAAATAAATGGAGTTTAGATCTAAAACTCACTGGAATATACATTGAAGATTTCTTGACCACCATTAGTGCACTGCGAAGACAATTGAAACGCTGCAAGAAACAACGTCAGATATCCATGGAAAGACCTTTCGTTTGAAAAAAGAAAATAGAGGTGAATAAGAAGGTGGTTAAGCACCTGAGCCAAAAGCCACAAAATGAATATATCAGCATCGGATATGTGATTAGGCATTACAAGTGCATGTTCTTTACCTGAAAAATTATTCAACATATTGTTTCTTGCTACAATATATAGGTACCAGCTATGTTGCATGAAAACAGAAAAAAAAAATGTGAAAACATGCAAACAAAACAAGAAAGATATTCAAAACATAATTTTATACGGAATCATTATTTTATAGGGGGAACTGATATGGATTTCAAAACGCAGAAATGCTGGTGGCTAAGAGTTTCAGTGCAAATACCATTGACTAGATAAAACATGAACTATAAAGGTGGTCGTGTGTCTTACCCATTAACTCAGAAGTTTCTGAATCTGTAAAGAGATGAATCTGCCAACAGAACAATTTAATCAAAATAAAAAATTAATTAAAATTTACATATAATTAAGTGAACATATATATATATAAATAAATAATCAAGAAGGCTTATATGGTAACACCTCAAGGCCTGCCCACCAGTCCATGAGCCATATTAATATAAGCCATAAAATTTCTGTCACTACACCGACGATCTTTCTGTATGCACTTTTTGAGAAAGGCCGTATAAGAAGGAAACAAGATCCCTACAAGTTCAAATTAAATAAATATATTAAAATATAGAGTAAAAAAACATGACTAAACTTGCTACTAATTAGTTACTTACTTGGATTATATTGACGATGAAGCCAGAGGATAAAAAAATAAAAGCAATAGGCATATTGCAAAGTATAGTTTTAATTTCCATGGCTTGCTCAATTTTTATGGAGAACTGAATTAGTGATCACTTGATGGAAATGAAGGGTATTTTATATTTAAATGTAGAAGTGAAGTTTGGCACTGTCAAATAGTTTCGGTCCTCTAAGCTAGCTTGGGGCCTTAACCTAACTAGTTTATTAATTACACAAATACCAGACACTCCAAGCATTTTGGTTTCCCACAACGAAATTAGTTGCAGTTAGGTTAAGGTTAGGTAACTGTAAATGAATGCCTGATGCTATCTTTGAAGTGGACTAATTACCAGCATTAACCCAGTAGTAGCTTAGGCAATATGCCAATGAAGAGTTCCCTGTAGTTTGCATTGAGGATAATATACAGAAAGCCAATGAAATGAACCAGTCAATCGTCGTGAACAAATATTTCCGATCTTTAGTACAATATTTTTTTTATAACAAAAATTTGTAGACTTTCTTGGCTCATTTCTGAAGAAACCTCTCTGCCATTTGATCAGAACATGTTTGTTTGGGCGGAGGCCTAGAACGCTCTGATTCAGATGAATGGATCAGAATTTGCATAACAATTGTAATGAGGAGTAAAAAAAATCAGTGATATGAAATCACTTCCCATGAGTCTAGCTAGGAATGTTGACCATAGGAATAACTTGATAATGCCGCAGGTAAGAAGACTCGACCAGGACATCACAACTTGTTAATTTTTTTTTTTTTTTAAAAAAAAAGAGAAAGAACAGAGTTAAGAAAAAAGACGACAAAGATGGCAAAAACTGTAATTTAGTTTAAAATCACGAACAGCATCATTTTATAAGTACGACATATTAAGCTTTCTATCATCTCTCTGTCCCTCGTTTTTTTTTTTTTTTTTCCTTTTTTTTTTCTCTCTCTCTATCGGCTCTGTTGTTAATTGGAGGCCTCCTTTAAAAAAAATAAAAAAACTTTGATGGTTCGTGTAGCATTTTCCACTGTTCGGAATTGTTATACTCAACTAAACAATTCCTAAACTGCTCATAAAAACAGGATCAGACACTTCAGCAAACAACCTCTTCCTACACTGAATAAAATCAGGAAATAAAAAAAATTAGTCTTCATACCTTGGCCCTGAATATATCTTTGCACCATTGTGCAATGCCTTCAGCTGTTTGTGGAAGTTCCTGCACTGAATGTCGCTTAATTTGCAAATTTGTCCGTAAGAAAGGGGCTATGAACTTCATAATCATAAGCTGGTTTAAATAAATAAATGCAGCTATGATTTCAAAACCTGATGATGTAAATATGAAATGGATAGAATTATTCAAAATGACCTAAGCGAGCCCTTATTTTCCAAATTGAGATGTACAATTAGCAAGCTAATTGTAAAATCTATATTACACGTTTTGAACCCTTTTATGTCATCCATTCCAGAGATTGACGTAATAGAAAACGAAAGGGAATGGGTTTTAATGACTAACCTGGACGAGATGACAATAAGGCCAGAGACAAAGAAGAGAACTCCAATAGGGACGATAGCCAGTGCAGCTGGGACCGCCATTATCACTCTGCAACACTGTAGAGAGAAAATCAAAACTATCGAGAAAGAAAAAGCTAAAGTTTTGGACTTGGCGATTTCATGAGTATCAGTCAACGAAGAAAGCGGGCGTCTGGGATTCTGATAAAACGAACGGGCCTTGGCTTCCGCCGTTGCATTGCATGCATGGACTGCACAAGTGCTTCTCTTATCTCCTCCTCCTTTTTTTTTTTTTCTTTTTTTCATTAATAAGGAAAAGAAAATTGAGAAAACAAGAAATTAATCGTAAACTTAGATGAACGACTGCTCGTTGCCGTACGCGACTATCGGAAACATAGGTGGTCGTCGAATGATCAACCGTTTCCTCTAGATAATTGTGTCAGCCCCTGTAAAACGGCACACCTCGAGTATGGTATTTTTCGATGCCAATGCCATAGAAACGGCATCTGCGGTGGTCGAACGACCAACCATTTCCGTTAAGGATACTTCTAGGAAATCATCTATGGTTCGTGTAATTTGAAAACCTAAATTTAAATCTTATTTTATTTTGTACTAAAACAATTAATATATTAATAAAAAAAACCATTAATTCTCATTTTGATGGTACGACATCGTTTCACTAAATAAATGTTGCAGGCCCAGCACGCTGATATAACGTTTGAATACAGAGAAAGAATCAGAAAGCATAGAGAGAGAGAGAAAAGCAGCACTGGATTAAGGAGCTAACCGTTAATGGCAGCGCCAACAGCAATGAGCCAAGGAGGGTACCACCAACCCGCCACACTAGAAGAAGTTAGAACCCTTTGGATTGGTGACTTACAGTATTGGGTAGATGAAAACTACCTCAGTTCTTGCTTCGCTCACACTGGCGAGGTCTTTTCTTTCCCCCTTCATCTTTTTCTCAATTTGTATGTATTAGTTTTAATGGGGTTGAGGATTTTAATTGCAGTTGCTTTGTTTTGGGGTTTGATTTTTCTAGATGTTGTTTGTAAGCGAATGTTTCGGGTTTGTTTTTTATTTGCGTTTTTGAGAGGGAACAATAATAAATGACTTGGGTTTGGATGTTATCTATGTAGAACATAGCAATTGATTTTCTTGATTTATAAAAAAAAAAAAAGGAAAAAGAAAAAGAAAAACTTTACGGGACTGCGTTTCAGTTTTGATTTCGTCGATTAGAAAAGGAATTCTGATTGTTTAGGTAAAAAGAAACACCAAAGGGAACTCTTTCTCGAAACTATATTTCGGTTTTGGCTGACTTAGGATTGCAATTATGTTTTTTAGGGCCTCTGTATGAAATCCATAATATCTAAATCTGAGGGACCAGTTAAAAGTGTTGTTTGACTGATTACTTCTGAACAAAAAGCCTTTAGTTCGTACTGTTGTCAGTTTGTGAACAATTCAGTTTGTTAATGGGCATTAAACTAAAACCAAAATAAGTCCCTTATTTGAAGGTACATGGTTTTTCTCCTTGCAATTCTAATTTAGATTTATTGATTGATAGTTATTAGTTGGTTTTAAGACTTCAATTATTCTTAGATGTTACTGGTTATACAACATTGATGACTGTTATTTTTTCATGCAAACTTGTAGTTCTAATGCTTTGTGCATTGCAATTCTAAAATCCATTCTGCTTAATATAGGTAGTTACAATTAAAATAATTCGCAACAAGATCACTGGCCAGCCTGAAGGTTATGGATTTGTGGAGTTTGTTTCTCATGCAGCAGCAGAAAGGATTTTACAGACATACAATGGAACACAAATGCCTGGAACTGAACAAACTTTTAGGCTGAACTGGGCTTCTTTTGGTATTGGGGAAAGACGTCCTGATGCTGGGCCTGAGCATTCTATTTTTGTTGGGGACTTGGCACCTGATGTTACAGATTATCTCTTGCAAGAGACATTTCGGGCTCATTATCCATCAGTTAGAGGTGCCAAGGTTGTCACTGACCCAAACACTGGACGTTCTAAGGGATATGGCTTTGTTAAATTTGGTGATGAGAATGAAAGAAACCGTGCTATGACTGAAATGAATGGTATGTATTGCTCAACTAGACCAATGCGTATTAGTGCAGCAACACCAAAGAAGACCACTAGTTACCAACCGCAATATGCTGCAACCAAAGGTCATATTCTTTTTTTTTTTATTAGTTTTCAAGTTCTGCCAATTCTTTTGTATATTCCATCTCTTCTTACTCCATTTTCTTGAACAAGCTATCATGGTTTATTTTTGTTCCTAGAGGCCTCATTTGGCACAGTTAACAGTTCTTCATCCTTGATCTTTCGGTTCTTACATTACATTTGTGGAATATAAGAGACAGAATTTACCTGACACAAATACGAAACAATGGGTTTAACATGTGAACATTTCCATCCTATTGAAGTGCATTGCATGCATTCTCATACACAAGTGAAAGACCAAGAGAGGCAATTATGATGGTACAATCACTCAATAGGCTGTGAAAAACAGAAAATAAGCATTCTGAAAATTTCTCCCAAGTCCATAATATAATTTTCTCAGTTATCTGATTTAACTCTTTATTTTGGAATTTGGAGTTTTTGGAAAAATATATTGATGGTTGAACTGTTGTTGCTTTCACTATCTGCAATGGTGCAAGATAGTCTTTGTGTGTTGTGATTATTTTGGAGGGTGTGGATGTGTCAGAAATCTAGTAACTAATACTTTATGTAACAAATTGAGAAGGTAGGACTGATTGTGATATTAACAAAATATATTCTAGGACCTTTAATTGCCAACGAACCAATGTTTGAATTCTAAATATTTATATCCTGTCTTACAAGGAAGATCATCTGGCATTCAAGTGCATAAATTTATGCTTCAAATGCTTCTTTGACTGAATTTTGCTGATCAATCAATTCTTCTGCAGCCATGTATCCAGTTCCAGCATACACTACTCCAGTCCAGGTGGTTCCAGTTGATAATGACATCACTAATACCACTGTAAGTCATCCAGATGTTGGTATTTTGGTGATTCTCTATATCTTGGAAAATTCTCTTAATATTTTTTCTTATTTCAGATCTTTGTTGGTAACTTGGATCCCAATGTCACAGAAGAGGAACTGAGGCAGACTTTTTTGCAGTTTGGGGAGATTGTCTATGTCAAGATTCCTGTGGGCCGAGGATGTGGTTTTGTACAATTCGGAACTAGGTTTGCTTATGCTGTAGAAGAATAAACAAATTTTATTTTTCCGACATTCCCATTCCTTTTATAATGTTTCATCATGCAGGGAGTAATATCTGTGTTATTATTTTATTTGTTCATTTACTAATGATTAAGGATTTGGTAGAGTTAGAAGGTTGGCTTATGTTTACTCTTTTGTATTGCTCGTTGTCATAAAGAATAGGTGGAGAGAAAAAGCATAGAAACCAATAATGGAGGGAGACGGATAATTATATTCTTGTGGACAAATTCAAACAGGAGCTCTCCCCTATTAATTATGTGTTATAGTCCTTGTTTTCATATACTTTGTTTCTGTTATGTGATGCGTCTGACCCCTACCAGTTTTGTTTTTACAGGAAATCTGCTGAAGAAGCCATACAAAGGATGCAGGGGCATGTGATTGGTCAACAGCCAGTGCGCATTCATTGGGGCAGGAAACAGGCATGTTTCATTTTGATATGCATTATGCAAATATTCTTGTCATCTGCATTTGAAATGATCTTGTGCTTGACTTCAAAGCCAGAAACAGCATCTAAATTTTCCAAAATATTTAGTGCCCTTGGAAGGTGAAGGATACAGTGGAATGTTGTGTATTTCTGAGTATTTTGTTTTATCATTGTTGTCTCTTATAGAGGTGAAATGCTATTGTCTACCATCAGTGTTTATCTTGATAGGGTGTGACTGAGGGTATTGTCAATATGCATAGAATCATACATGTACAATTGACATTGTGGAATATTTTGAAGTCCTATTATTCTCTTTTTGTAGTAGCCACGGTTATGTTTGGCTTTGACTTGTTGTAGGACACACCTGGTGGTTGGAGTCAGCAAGTAGATCAATGGAGTGCCTATTATGTTTATGGACAAAGTTATGACCCATATGCTTATGGGGCTGCACAAGATCCATCATTATATGCATATGGTGCATATGCTGGTTACCCACAGTATCCTCAACCTGTGAGTATCTTAATACTGTCACCACATTCCTGTCCTAGTATTTTACTGGCAGGAACGCTATAATCACTTTGAAGGATAATTTTTGGTTGTTTAGCTATACACAGCTGTTTGATAATTTTGTTGTTCGTGAAAAGTGTTACATACAGCTAAACTTAATTATCCTAATTCATAACATGAACTTGTAACTGTTTTTGAATACAGTTGAGGAAGATAAATGCTTGGTCAAGTGAATCGATGATTGATAGTTTTGAACTCACTTTATATCTGGGTTGCCCGATTTTAGGTTGATGGTGTCCAGGATATGACTGGTGCTGTTCCAATTGTAGAACAAAGGGAGGAACTTTATGATCCCTTGGCTGCTCCTGATGTTGACAAGTGAAGTCTCTACCAGCTTTATGGTGTGTAATTAGGATCCATATTTTCTGTTTGTTGGTTAATTATTTTGTTTCTTGTTGTCAGGTTAAATGCTGCTTATCTTTCTACTCATGGAAACGCCATATTAGGCCGGCCCTTTTGGATGAAAACATCATCGCTTTCCCAACAAGCTTAGGCATCAAGGTCATTTCCGTGACACATGTTATGAAACTTGTTAATTTTCTGAAGACTGCAGTCAAGAAGTATCCTTAAATATGGGAAATGAAGTGCCTGGAAGGAAGACAAGCAGAATAGCTTGAGATCTGTCATTTTTCGCTCACTAGCTGCACTGGACAGAGAAGTGCAATCTGGAGAGGGAGAATATTCAATTTGCTCCAATGCTTTTTTTTAGTTAATAATTTCATTTCGGATTTGAGTTTTGTTGGCTCCTTTTTCTTTTGTAAATGAGAAGTAGAGCCTCAACACATTTTCCTTGATGTAATTAACTAATTCTTGTTTAAGACTTTCTTTTTCTAATATTACCCTTTTTTAGCTTTCTTTTCTTCTGAAAGAAAGGAAAGAAAAAGAGAATGTTGTAGATTTTAATTCATTAGGGGAAAAGAGAGCAATAAGCTAGAGTTTCTTTCCATAGAAACAGAGATGTACTTAGTCAAAAGTTGTTAAATGAATCGACTGGGTCTACGGCGTTATGTTTCAAAGGACTTATTTGGTTGTTAACTGAGCCAAAAAGCCCTGTACATAACTTAGAAAACGTTTTAAACAAGGAAAATTTTCCATCATACGACTGCCATCCTCTAAAAAACAGGGGAAAAGAAAACATTCCGCCTTGCTCAACCACAAGGATACTATTAATTAATTTTACCAAAAAATAAAGGATTAAAATAAGAAACAATTATATGTAATGTTCCAGAGATCCTCTCTCACTATTATTATTTTCATACGAAATGTCTCATAAAGTACAGTTTGTTGCCGGAGTTGAAATCAGAAAATGAGTTATAACTTACAGTTCGACTTTGATAGCCAAGAGTCGAAGCAAACAGGAAAGAGACATGAGAAACTGAGTCAAAATTGTTTATATAAATGAAGAAGAGTGCAGTTTTCTTTGGTCTTAAATCACAAATACTTAGCCAGCCATGGTAACTCTTGGCTCCCTTTCAGTGCAAAAGCCACGTCATCACTGCACGGAGTAAAGCAATTGGTCAGGTTATGTGGCTTATTTGAGGCAGCAGTAATGGCGGCTTATTTGAGGTAGAACCACTGGAGGGACTTACCTTGGAAAGTTGAGCTGCAATTTCTGCAACCGATGCCTAGCTCCAGGCTCGCATAGAATTATTCTGCTTTCACCTAGCATGCATCTACAAAAGCAAAGCACTTGATCAGAAAAGCAGATTGTTCATGCACCTTGAGGAGAAAATTATATTTGCAGATTGTTCATGCACCTTGAGGAGAAAATGATACTTGTTAACTTTAAGTAATGATAATTTTTATTCAACTAATGAGGCAATAAAGGAGAATGACCTACCCAACTCTCAAGAGAGTGTCCCAACCAGGAAATGCTTCTCCATTGCTTGTACAGAGACATGAAACAGTCATTGCCAACTGTAAACAAAATAACATTTCAAAAATCAACAAGTCTTTGACCTTACATTTCTAAAATTTGAGATGGTTTTGTACAAGAGATAAAGTAGATACAGGATCCGGCTGATTCACTTCAGGTCAGCGCGGATTGGGGTCAATATATAATTTCAAAAAGAAAAGAGAGGCACAGAATTCAAAATGCTGCCAATCCAGAAAGAACAATAATATATGTTCAAGTAGGTACTTGAGATTTTGACCTTTTCAAAGGTTGTCTCCCCCATCCCCGTTTTATAGAGTTCATACACCATAGCCGCCAAGAAGATTTTGCTGAGCTTAGAACAATTTTTCATTACCTGTAAAAGGAAGGGGGGGAAAAAAGAAAGAAAGAAAGAAAGGAAAACAAAAAAAACTCAGTTATTCACTAGGATATGTAAATCAAAGTTGAAACTGAAATGTTTTCTCCCTAGGACAAATGTCAGAGCATAAATCCAGAAAGCAATACATTTTGAATGCACTTGTAGAACAGCAAATTCGGCTAGACCTAATCTTACCCTAGAAATGTTAGATTACCATCAATTTCCATAATGTAACTGAGATAAATAAGTCCCTCCAAGCTTAATTTATAGAGCAAATGATTAAATAAAGTAGACAATTTCTTCAACTACTTCTACCACTCTCTAAGCATCAGTTGTAGTAGCAGAGATAGATTTATCTTCCAATGGAACTACCAAGATTTTGTGAGACAAAATGGAGTGGAAGTATCACAAGAAATAAATTACACACAATACTCACTTGAATATGAGGTGCCTGGAACATTTCTTGAATAGCTGCCTCAACCTCAGACATACCAACAAGGCCTTTTCCTGTTAAGTGGTGAAATGTAGATGTACTTTAGCGCATTCAGAAGGCACTGAATATATTGTTTGGAGCTCAAAATTTCATAAGAAAAGAAAGGTTTGGATTCGTCTTTGCTTGAGTAAAGATAAAGAGAGCTTTTTTATACGGAGACTTTGTTGCTTACCAAACAAGATATGTAGCAGTTTAATAGAATAGTATCCGAAACCATACTAAATTGAGCAATATATAGGTTCAAGAGCTCATTGACCCCCATGGAAAATGAAATATCTTCAAAACTAGTAAAGTGGCACAACTATATGATGCTGCTTGGAATTTCGTGGCCTTGCCGCTCCTAACCAGTTTATATGATCAAATTCTTATTTGCCTAACCATACTCGAGCTCTATTTTATCAAAGAGTTTATGTACCTGTGGTCCCTGAATCAGAATACGAACTTAATTTCTTAAGGCGATAATCTGCAATTTCTGCTGCACGCCTGCAGATCTCTAGAGCACGACGTGCATCTCCAGATATAGCTGCTACCTGGAGATCAAATTAAAAAAAAAAATAATATAGCTGCTAGCTCAACCTTTTGACAAGTTGATGTAGATGAAACTTTTCAAGTCATGATATTATGAATTAGTGCAGAAAGACTGGCAAATAAAAATAAATAGCATATTGAAATATCTTTGGCAAAAGAAATATCACAAGGACAGACCTTTCTTGAAGCAAATTCTATAGCTTGCTTTTCAAATACATCAATTCCTTTGAGGCGACTTGAAATGATTTCTTGAAGCTGCTGATAATTATAGGGTCCAAAGCAAAGCCTTTGGATACCCATACGGCTTGAAATACGAGGAAGCAACTTTTCCGGGAGATCCATAGTATTGGCAATTCCTGAAAGGCAAATTATATTATGTAAGAGAAACGAGAACTCCATCATCATCATCTAATCATAACTTAAGTGCCTTATGTGATAGAGAAGAAGAAAGAGATACCTATCACAATCAATTTTGAATGTGCCTTAGTAGGCCAATCAAGAATATTGTATAAAACCTGGAAAAAATATAAAATATCATGCATTATACACTTTCCAGTCCTTAACACTTACAATTATGCCAATATAAAATAACTGCAACAAGTTGTCATGTCATGAAATGAAGAAGTTACCGACTGATTTCGGGTTACAAGCAGATCAAGTTCATCAATAAGTAGAATACAAGGCTGGTCATCCCCTTTTCCCTTCTTGCCATCTGAAAATCGCTCATTCAGCAAATGAAGAGCCTTCTTCCAGCTAACACTATGGCCACTTAATGCTTCATAGATAACCTGAGAGAACACAGAGTATGAACATTGCACGCCAACCAGAGGTTAAGTCATTGCAGTGGATTTGAAAACTTTACAAACACTTTACCTTATAAATATTTTCTGGTGATGCTAACTTTAAACCATTGACCTCCACAAAACAGTATGGTCGCATATTCCCTGCATCAACTTCAGATTTTAGGTTCCTCATTACTGCAAGTACGCTCATAGTCTGCAATTTTATTCCCAGAAAAAAATTTGATGAGTTTTCATTGTATAAGCATAGTTGACATGATGCAAATTTGATTGATTAAAGCCAACAGACATTACCTTGCCAGTTCCAGGAACACCATGAATGTAAAGGCAACGACCCAAACATTGATCATCACAGATGGCACCTTTTATAAATGCAGTTATCTCTTCCATTTCCCTATACCAGATGTATCCTCCATTAGAAACCATAATAAACGAAACGGGGAAAAAACAAAAAAGGTATCATGTTCACATACTTGTTCCTGCAAGGTTGAGACTTGGGCAATGTTGCCAGCAGAAGTGTTGCCTTTGCTTTCTCCAGTTCAGTCTTCTTGTGACACCTCACATATTCTGGGATTCGTTTTGCCCCTATCCTCTGAAGCCCGAAGAACTGACCTTTTCGTAAGTTCTAACATCATAAAATAATTGGTTAGCTAAAAGTGGTGAACCCTCACAATGCTAAAGCCACAAATACACAAACACAAGAATGTCATTACAGCAGCCAACACATGAGTTGAGGATGCTTTGGCTTGTAAGTTCTTCACACTTTCCTCTTCATACCCAATGTCTTCATCTGTATCAGATTCTGCATCCTTGGAAGAATTCCAATCTTCATCACTGTCAGCATCTTCACCATCCTACCAAATAAGTAGTGTTTGGACATCTTCCTCAAACTTATATCCAGGATTAGTTCCATTTTAATGAGACAGGAAATAAAAAATGTTGCTATATTTGCTTACCTCTTCACAATTATCAACCTCAGCTAGACGCTTAAAAGTGTGCCAATGGATGTCATATTCATATTCACATAAGAAAACATCATCTCCTTCATTCCTTGCCTTTGCATATTCCTTGGGGTTCATAACAGAACAATGCCGAATAATAGATTCCATCTGGCTTCATAAAAAACACTCACATGATTAAGAACTTCAATGCAAGAATTTAACCTATAACATGGTAAACTTGAATTTAGAGAACATTAAGAAGGTCAAAAAGTTAACATGGTTCTTCAAGTGACAGCACTGTGAGGCATGGGTCCACTTGCATTAAATATGTAGGATATAAAATAAATAAATAAAACATCGATGTAGCAAATGCACACATGCTGGCATTAATGCAACTATAAAAATAAGCGATTCAGCAAGCAATCCCTTCTAGAACAGAAACTGATCATCTTAAGTGTCATTATTGATAAGCTAAGTGAATTGGATAAAATTCTTATGACGATCATATATTTATCAAGAATGCCATTTATAGTAGCACTTACCAAATTCAGCAATCAATAATAAAACAAGATAACGACCATTACCTCAATGTCAGCAAAATCAGTAGTTCTATAAAGCTCCCTCCTCAAATTATGAGGCTGTCTTCCGGCAGCAGTCTCTTCTGGAATAATATACCATCGCCCCTTAAACCAATAGCTACCATCAACCTCCTTCCACAAACTGTACTCAACGAAGAGAAAAAAATGTACAGAAATAAAAGCCAATAAAACACTATACATCAAAAAAAAAAAAATTAAATACCGAACCTCTCAATTCGGGCAGCCCACAAATCACTGGAAAGAAGTTTTTCCCTCAAGGTTCTACAACGTTTTTTCCCTTCAGGCGATTTTGGCAACTCAACCTCCTTACCTAATTTCCTGGCCTCGCAGAACCCACAAATCCAATCCCCTTCAGGGACCTCCTTCAGAGGAGGCTTCAGGCACTTCAAGTGAAAACCACCTAAACAATCATCGCACTCAATCATTACCGCTTTCCCTGCTTTGAAGCATACTCTACATTCCTCCACTTCCGGGTCCTCATCATCGGAGCTGGCGTCCTCTCTCCTCTTCACATACACATCATCTCCTACCTCAAATTCACTACCATCATACACCACTTTCCGGTAATAAACTCTCTTCCTACTACCTTTTTGTTCACTCTTCGCATTCTTCGATGCCATTGCTCTAGTCATCACCTTCCTCTCTTTCTCTTCACGCAATTTCCTCTTCCTGGTCTCCAGTTGAGCTGGTGATACAGGAGAGAATGAAACCTCGATTCTGACCACTTCGGACCTCGATTTTGGGGGTTTTGTGGATTCAGTGTCTCTTTTGCTTGGGGTCTTAATAGATCCATTTTTCCTCGAATTTCTTCGGATTTTCAATGAATCCTGTAATAATTTTTCCGGAGTTTCGTTAAGTAGTGAAACCTCGATAGGTTTTTCGAGTTGGGAAACGAATTTTTGTGGGGTTGTGATTTGCTCAAGCTTAAGGGACAAACGACGAGAGGATCGGCGAGGAGGGTCAACCACTTGCGGTGTTTGAGGCCTGAGAGAGATTGAGGAAGGAGGAGGCGTTTGTTTGGGCTTCTTCGATGGGGATCGAAGGGTTTTCCTTGGAGAATCTGCCATTGTGTGTTCGTGGTGAGGGTTTTGCAGAGAGGAGAGAGGAAGAGAGGGCAGTGGGACAAAGAAAGACGCTTTAGAGAGTGTGTGGAGGCTGAGAAGAAGAATTGGCGGGAAACGTTCCCTCCCACTTTGTGTTCAACGCTGAACCGTTTGACTCCAGACACATTGTTCCTTTGCAAAGACATGAGTCGTTACGTGCCATTACTGTCGCAATTTCTAACCATGTACCTATATATTTTTTTTAAAGAAATAAATATTAGAATTTCACTCCTCAATAAATATTTTTTCAACTGTTTTTCTATTATAATTCAAAAGGATTAACTTATTTCCTTTTCAAACTTCCCACGACTATAATTATTAAAAAAATACCAAATATTTCCTATTTATTAAATTTTTAATTAGAAATTTATACCATGAGTAATACATAAACTAGGGATTAAGAACTGAATGCTTGTAATGAAATTTTATCATTATCAAATAACTAAAACTAATCATATGTATTTGTTTGAATATATATATATATATATATATATATATATAAGAACTAATAGTTATAAAATCAATATGACTGATAAGTAATTTATCCGAACCGAATCAAATTAAATCCAAATATTAAATTTTGATTGAATTTGGATAAAATTACAAAATTTTATTTTGGAAATAGGCAGCGTATAGTTATTGTTGTTATAAACATGAACTCAATACCAAAGTTCAAATACTTAGAAGGTTTAAAAATTACTATTACTTTTTTAAATATAAAATAAAATTTTTAATAATAAATTATAATTTTTTAATATAATATAATGCAAAATAACTCCACTTTAATTTTCATATATGATAAAGAAAATAATTTTATAAGTGAAATAATTTTAATTTTAATTTATTTACTTTAATTTATTATTTACAAGTGAAGATGATTGCTTTTTTGTCGGTGTGTACTTCTTTTCGTATATGAAATAATAATAAAGAATCATTTGGTTAGATTTATCTCATTCTCTCATTTTTTCGGACTTTGAATTTAAATACTTTATATAATAAAAGTTTCATAAATTTAGTGAATATTATCCTTCAGACCCATTCAATCTTAACTAAAGCTTTGACATGAAATTACATAATCCATTTATTTCACAACAATATCAATACAGAGAAACAATTTATTTCAGAATCTGGAAGTTGTCTTCTAACTTCTAAGTCCTAGCAATGGACTTCTTCAAGCCAAGAATGACAAGAAGCAACCCAAAGTAATCAAAATTGTAAGTATAATGGAAAAGCAACAATTTATGGTCATTCCATGGAGGAAATCTAAACCAGAACTCAGTCAAAAAGCTTCTCCTTACAACTCCCTTGTAATGTGTAAACGCATCAAAGGAGAATTTTCCATGGTATTTTCCAATTCCACTTTCACCAACCCCACCAAATGGTATGCTATCAGCTGCATACTGCAATTTAGTTAATTGGTATCATCAAAACTTACCCATTTGAACAAAAACAAAAATAAAAATGGAAATGGAAAACAAAAATTAGAAAAGTTTTTTATGAAATACTTGAAGGACTGCATCATTGAATACTAAGCTTCCTGATGATGTTTCTGCTACCATTCTTTTCTTCAATGGTTCATTTTTGGTGAAGGCATAAATTGCAAGTGGTTTAGGCCTTGAATTTATAAACTCAATGCTGTCTTCAATCTTGTCTAACTGTAAAAGCAAAAATAACAGCAACAATTAATATAATTGTTATAATATATTACACGGTGATCAGAGTGATACTCACTGTAATTATCGGAAGCAATGGACCAAATATTTCTTCTGTCATTATTTCTGATTGAATGGGAGGATCTACCAAGATTATTGGTTCAATAAACCTGCAAATAGAGTTTAATTAATTAATTAATTACACATTCATTAGAAAACTTTAAGAGTTTATTTATTTCTTTTTTAATTATATTGGCAAGAAAAGGGAAATGGGGAAGAAGAAGAAGAAGAAGAAGAAAGGAGTGGATCATTTACAGATTCTCTTCATCCATTGAACCACCATAGACAACAGACTGTTGAACTTCCAAATTGCTTAAAAGATTTTTGAATCTCAAAAAATGTTGTTTGTTAATGATTCTTGCAATGGTATTTGATTCTTTTGGATTATTCCCCAACATATTTTTGATGGCAACCTTCATTAATTCCACCTGAACACAGACCAAACACCATTTCAATATTATGTGTGTGCGTGTGTCTATGTATATTCAACATCCATGTTTCCATACCAAAGTGGAAGCAAATCTCTTCTCCACAAGAATATAATCAATTGCTATGCAAGCTTGACCAGCACAGTTCCCAAATTTTGACACAATAACTCGATTCACAGCCACCTTTTGATTAAAAAGAAAAAAAGCAGATTGAAAATTAGACACTATTATACAACTACTAATTCAATATTCAACTGTCTCGACACATTGCCTTTCGGATATGAACTTTTGTTCTTACCCTTGCGGGATTGAGGTAAAATTACCTGTTTGTCCCAAGAAGAAGATAAGGAATCAATAACAGCAGGGCATTTCCCACCTAATTCAAGAACAACTGGTGTTAGATGCTTCACAGCTGCTGACATCACTATCCGACCCACGCGGGCGCTTCCTTAAAGCCAGAAAAAAAAAAAAAGCATATGTAACAATATTATCTATAATTGATTCATACTGTCATATATATGAATTTATAATTATCACGATGAGTATAAATGCCTGTAAAGAAAATCTTGTCCCATTTGTGTTGGAGGAGTTGTTCACCGACAGATGGTCCTCCTTGAATGATTTTAATAGCATCATTGTCAAGGTAGTTGATCAGTGTATTTGCCAGAAGAGAAGAAGTAGCAGGAGCCAATTCCGAAGGCTTCAAAACCGCTGTATTTCCTGCAGCTATTGCTCCTATAAGTGGTTCTAAGGACAGTCCTGCAATCACCATTTTGGTCATAGCTTTTATTTTCTGGGTTTGAAAAGAATAACTATCATGTATAAATCTTTCAAATCCAGATACCTAAAGGAAAATTCCAGGATGATATAATGAGGACAAGACCGAGAGGCTCAGGAACCAACTCTGCCGACGAGAGGAGTGCAATTTTCGGCAGCGGAGCCTACATCAATTAAGGCGAGGCCAGAAATTTAAATTAAGAGTTTTGAATTCTTAAACAAATAAATTAAAAGGTGGCAATGATTAAAAGAAATTTTAAAAAGTTGCGTGCGTGTATTGGATTTAAAAAATAGCTTCTAAGTTATTTTTTTTTCTTTTATATTTTAAATCGGAAAAGGATATTATTTTTTTCTCGAGTGCAACTGAATAATTTTAAATTTAAACCGAAGATTCTCATAAAATAAAATAATAATTTTAATTAATCGATTTATCAATGAGCTAAAAAATTTATTATCCTGCCTTAAAAATAATTTGTTTAAAGAAGAAATTTACCTTTAGACTTGACATCCATTTTGTCAGATTTTTCAAGGCATGATTTATGGATTTTGTTACGGTTCCTACCTGCAAAATATATTTAACACAAGAAATTTATAATAAAAATTATAAGTTAGTGAATTAAATTTAAAAGAAAAATGAAAAACAGATAAACAAATGTACCTCGTCTCTAAAGGCCTCAACATGATGTTTCCCTAAATCCTCCTTTAGAGCCTTAAAGATTTCTTTTTCTTTTTCTTTGATAAATGAAAGCAAGCCTTTAAGCTGAGAGAGCCTCCAAGAAGCATCTTTAGTGTTTCCACTTTTGAAATACTTCCTCATGGCTTCTAACTCACTCTCCATTTGGCTCTCACAACCAAGAAACTATGGAGTATTCGATTTCTTGCTCAGCTGCCACTTTCAGAATTTGATGTAAGTTTGTTTAATAGTAGCTCCTGCACATCACAAGCATTGGTCCCAGCTAACTCCTATTTATTTATTTACCTAACAAGAGGGACTTGCAAGATAATTAATGATGTGGGCTACAAGGAGGCCTGTCCAGTGCCTGTCAATCGTAAATAGAAGAAGCCTTGTCCGTTGTTGCTGTCTTAGGCTTGGAATTTAGAACTCTTTTTACAGGGGCCTTCCTTTGTATATTCTCTCAATGTTGACATTAAATGAATGAAAAAGAACAATCAAATAGCATCTTATTGATATTTTGACGACTTATGTAACACAACCAAAAAGTAAAGGGGTCGGAAGGTGTATATGTAACATAAGGCAAATGAGTTGAGTTTTGAGACGCCAGCAAGCAACAAAACATTGTTGACTAGGAAGAGATACCAATGCTAATTATTATTGATAAATGAACTTGAAAATCTGGAATCCTCCCCCCACAATAAAAATCTTCAGCTACCCAACCCAACCATTTTTCGTCATTGAATGAATAATTGCTCTTTTTCCTTTTTTTTTTTTTGAAACTACTAGATTAAATGTTTGAAATTAAAAATCCGAATCCTGTTGGACCCCACCCCCCATAGAGTCTGAGGGTTAGTTGGACTATTATTACCGGTGAACCGTCTTTTCTCTTTAAATCAATTTGGTGAATGATTTTAAGCTCCCCTTATAATTGTATTTGTATATGGGGGAGAAGTGAAATCGCAACACCAAAAAAATAAAAAATAAAAAAAACTATAAACTATACAAAATTACAATAAATATTAGTACCTGTCAATAACATCGGTTCCACAACTTAGTCAAAGTAAGTTGACCCCATCTAATTTATTGTAGATAATTATATTATTTTGTCCAAACATATACTTACCTGTTTAATCATCACAGTTATACGTTATAATCAATCTTAAATATACATGGCATAGGCCTTTCCATACGAGGTCAAATGATAAGATTACATGAGCACTACCTCTCCTCCAGCATTCTACAGTCTGCACAAACCTACGAAGAGCTAGCTTTGGGACGGACAACGAAATCCCAACCGTTTGGAAGTGATGAACGCCTTGTCATGCATTTAAAGCTGATTTTCATTTCAGCCACGTGGTACAAGATTAAGTTGTGGACCTGTTGTACCCTTAACTGAAGATGAATCAAGCAAAACCATGTAGATCAGTTATTTGTTTAATTGTTTTCAAATAAAGATGAAGAGTCAAATCATTAATATTTTGGAATCATCTAAGTTGCATCTATTTTGAACAAATGGAATGGGTTTGGCTTCTCTTGTTAAAAAAATTGCCCCACATTATCGTGAAAAGAAGAACATTGTAAATTCTTTATCAAGAATCCAAGTTGTCTACTGACCTTCGCTTTTTCCCATTTTCCTTCTGCTGCGCCAAAGTAGCCGAATGGGTGTGCCAGAAAATCCTATATCTGATCGCAGTTGCTTCTCCATATAGCGCTGGTATGTCTCGGGGAAAAGGCTTGCATCATTCACAAAGAAAACAAAAGTAGGTGGTCTAATGGCTGCCTGCCAAAAAAAAAGACATTCAATGCACAGCAAATGATTGCTAAAAGTCATCTGCTGATGAAAACATAGAAAAAGAATTCAGGCTTCAGCAATTTTATGTTTAAACTGGAAATAAAGTTCATGCAGTAACACCACAGGAAACGCATCAAGTAAACACAGCTCAAGCTTTAGATGAGCAGAACTAATTGGAGGAGTCAGGTAAAAGAAAGAAACAAGTCCCTACACAGAAGCCCTTGCCAGAAACCTATCAGGCCATCAAAATAATACGTTGAATGTATCCACCAAGATTGATAATTTTGCCACAGAAGGAAGTAAAAAAGCACACAACCAGATCACTATAAGTGCTACAACTCAAAAGTACCTGAGTACAATAGTAAATACGTCCTCTCTTTCCACCTCGGGTTCTTGGAGGTGATTTGAAAGCCAATGCTTCTCCCACCACTTGATTCAGTATGGCAGTACTTAGCCTTCTAGATCTTTCCTTTTCGACAACACTAGCAGCATCAATGATCCTGAAACCGGGGATAAGCAATTCTTTTAGCCAAGGGCAAAGCTCCTCGCACAGACACTCTCTCATGCACACAGGCGCACACAGAGAGGGCAAGAGAAATAAGATTTTTTAACAGAATTAAATTATATTCAAGATCAAGACTAACTAATTCTCAAAGCTGACAGAAAACATTTGTCCAAATACAAAGTAAACAGTATGGCATGAAGAAACTGCAGGTGAGAGCGCACTTTTCAACACTACGACCAGCAATTGTAGTTGAATAGACAATAGGTGCCCAATGAAGAGCACGAAGCTTCTCTCGAACATCTTGTTCATAATATGTTGCAGTTTGCTGGTTTTTATTGGGTATTGTATCCCATTTGTTTACAACAATCATGCAGCCCTTCCCTTCTTTTTCAATCCTCTCAGCAATCCTATAATCCTAGAGTATTCAGGCATATCAGGAGAACCAAAAATTTACATGGAAGCAATTAAAGTGGTGAGAAAAGAAACAGAACATCTGCAACAAGGCAGCGAAATACCTCAGCATGCCATTGAAGATTGAACAATATATAACAGCACATTCCATAAAAGAGCTACAGATGAAGTACCTGTTCTGTGATACAAACCATGGCCTCTATGACAAGAGCAACAACATCAGAACGGCGGATAGCACGAAATGCTCGGTTCACTGATAGAGCCTCTGTCACACTACCAGATGAAGCCACAGCTGCCCTTCTTCTGATACCAGCAGTATCAATAAGCCGGAACTTCTGCAGACAAACAGATACTATTCAATTGAAATTGCACCATAATTTGGGAGCATCTAACAGTTAGCCTGTGAACCTCAAGTCCCTAACTTTCGATGGAAAGCTGTTTTTGTTCTGATCCCTAATTATCTTAAGAACAATTGATAGTCTTTCCACTTCTTCTTGCAAGAGGGGAAGTAGAATTTGCTCAGTCAGACTCCTAATTCCTTCACTAAAATTCCTTACTTTCTCAAAATGAAGTTAAAAACTTCAGTTATTAGATAAATCATGCTCAAGGATGGAAGACTAAGCTGTTAAATTCATAGTGCCTAGCAACATAAAGAATCCTAATTTTGAACCGCACAAACCTGGCCATCTGGTCCTGAAAATTCAGTATCAATAGCATCACGAGTAGTACCACTGATAGGGCTGACAATTGTTCTATCTTCTCCCAATAATGCATTCAAAATGCTGCTTTTACCAACATTAGGTCTTCCCACAATTGCAATTGCAGGAATATAATTTTCCTCTTCACCAAGATCTTGTGGACCCTACAAAAAAGAATTATAGAACTTAGTATGTCCAACAAACAAGAGAAGTGTGGTTGTTGGGGAGATCATATGGAAAATATATATTTGATGTATCAATGTTTAAACAAAGACTGAAGTTTGTGCATATGTGCATTTCAGCACATGATAGGCATTGACTAAGTGGTAGAGATAATTGATTTGAATACATTCAATCTTATTATAGATGGAAAATAATTTGTTTGACTGACTCTTTGCTACGAACAAGAGAAGACCCTAAGTAATAGTAAATTGATAATTGCTAACCTCTATTTTTGCCAGCTGGGAACATACAAGATCTAGAAGCTCCCCAGTCCCCGTTCCAGATAAGGCAGAAATAGGAAGTAGTGAGAACCTGGTTGACCAACCAAAAAGAGCATGGTCTGTTTATCAAAATCAAATATGCAGAAAACGAATTATCTAGGCTTAACACATACGAACTTGAATATAAACTGTATGAACCAATTGTTATGTATGATTATAACAAGGAAAGAGCCAGAGAAAGAGAGAAACAGAGGAGGTTCCAGAATCTCAGAAATTATGTTCCCTAGGAGTTATTCCACCCTGCTTTGGTCAAATTTCAAGAATTTCCAAGAAAATTACCATAAACAATCAGGATTGCGTTTATATTTGCCACATAAGGATTAGAAATTAAAGAATAGATAATAATAATGCCATTCAAAATAAAGATGGCATTTATGCACTTGAAGATTTCATCACAATATTAATATCCTCAAAGTTTGTGACTGAAATTGATAGCATGATTGAAAACACAGTGCTCTAAGAATCATAGCATTAAGAAAGCTCAAAACCCCCCAGATATCGATCTCACGAGAGACGTAGACAAGCCAAAAAAAAAAAAGAAGAAAAAACACATGTTAATAACAATTAAATATCTATATTGCCAGATAACTCATTATAAGACCTGTATGCGTTACCAATGATTGAAGGTCCACAAATTTAAGCGAGAGATACAAAAAGATGAAAATAAAAAATAAAATAAAATAAAGATTAACTCACCCCAATGACCAGAATTCTGATGCTTGCATGATTCCTTTACGAGGAGATTCACATTTGTTAACTGCAAGAATGATATATTTATCTGAGTAGTACTTGCGTAACCAGTCTGCTATCTCCACATCAGCTGCTGTTAGACCTGCCTGTTCAAACCTATTCACTGTTATAACTCAAAAGTTCTCATGGATGAATAGAAAAGAACATACAAACCGACAGCATATCCAATTCAACAGAAGCGGTAGTAGTAGTAGCAAAAGAAGAATAATGGTTGTACCTGACCATCAACAAGGAATATAATAACAGATGATTCTTCCACAGCTACAGTAGCTTGTCTCTCAATCATTGAGGGCATCCTGGCGACAGCTGCCTCCCTGGAGGCAAGTGGAATCCCATCCATGCCAATGGTAGTTGTTATAGCCAATTCTTCCATGACAGTCGCCTGTGATTTTGATACGGTGAGAACACCTCCAGTATCCACAACCATAAATTCATTTTCTCCCCAAAAGGATCTACCATATAAACGATCACGAGTAACACCAGGTTCATCGACCACAATTGCCCTGTTTCCCTACAATTCATAATGCTCAAAATTATACTCTTAAAACATGAACGTAACAGCAATAATGATCAGACGTATGACGTCCAGAATCTGTTTTCTAAATATGCGAAAGTGATCTTCAATCAAATTGCTAAACTAGAAACAAGTAAAAGGACCAATGGAGATGATAATTATTACCCCAACAAGCCGGTTAAAGAGTGCTGATTTGCCAACATTTGGCCTCCCAACAATTGCAACCGTAGGAAGGAGATGGTCAGGGATCTACAGGTAGAAGTTTTAACATTTCGAATAAGTACAGTCCCCAATTGTACAATTCAGAAAAGTATCAAACCTACTGAGCCATTATAAACTTAGAACCAGTTAGATGTTGGTAATTCCAGCATTTGTAATACTCTGCACTTCAAAATTTTTATATTTCTTTTTGGCTAGGAACTTGAGAGTTCTCCATTTTCTCCCGTAATAAAAGAGTCATAAAAAATTGAAGAACAGGAAAAAAGTTAAAACATCAGTTGACTAACTTCTGGAGCAGTTGCTTTTTGCCTCTTCTGCTTTCTGGTTTCCTTTCTATCGTCAATTTCATCATCTGCAAACAATCAACGACGAATGGCCACATATAACTAAAGAATCTTGCTTGTTCTAGAAAAGTAAAATGTGATTAAAATTGGAAAAGATAAACACAACCGATTCTCAAGTGGTGAGATAAGGAGCTAGAGTACTCTCTAACAGCGTCTTCAGCTTCCTCTTCGAGCGCATCGACATCAATCGCGTAATCCTCGCTGTCATATTCATCAACCTCTGTTTCTTCATTTTCTTCCTCGTCTTCGAATTCTTCGACTTCGTATTTCTGGGCAGTTAACTTGGAAAGGGAGAGATAAGAGCGAGGAGTTTGAAGAGAAATTGAGGTATTCGGTAGGGAAAGTGCGAGTGGAGTGAGAAGTGGAGGGGAGAGAAAGGAAAGACAAATTTTAGGGATGGGAGAGAAGAGAAAAGGAGGAGAATAGGATTTTAGGAAGAACAAGTTACTGCTAGTTGACATGAGAGCTGATACTGAGGTTTTCAGTGTGTTCTTGTAGATTGGAAGGTTTGGCGGTTAATGGAACGGGAGGCTTATCTTCTTTGGGTTTTGAGTTTTCCCTTTTTTTTTTGCTTAATTTCTTGGTTCAGAGTTCTGACTTTTGACTCGGTAGACTATAAACGATAATCGTTTTAGCCAAATAATCTATATTTCTTTTAAGGATATAAAAGAGAAAAATGAATAGGATCGTGATGTCGGTCGTTTCCCCCCCAAAAAAAAAAGCTATAGTTTACGAAACATTAGTGTCGTTACAGAAAGGGCAATCGCTTAGGAAATAATTTGTCGCTTGTTTTTATACACGAAACGACTTGTAGCTTGGCCACATGTTATCACATGGACAATTCTTATAGGGTTAATTATAAATTTATGTATGAACTTTCTAAAATTTTCTATTTAAATATCTTATCAGAAAACATTTACAATCAAATGTTTAAATCCCAAAAAAATTTTCAATTCAGTGTCTTCCATTTAGATAGCAAGTCAAAAATACAATCAAGACAAAATTTTGTGCCAAACCATTGCCGATGAGCGTGTTTTGGCTAGGGATTCAATATTCAATAGTTGAAGCTCTAGTGGTATGAACGACAACGTCTTTTGAGTAGTAGTTATCGATGCTCTTCTCTTAGCGAGAAATGTAACAACGAATATGGCTTCCACACTCAATTGAAAATTCTTTTACACTCAAATAAAAAATTACACTAAATTTATAATTAATCAATTCTTATATAACATTGAAAAAAACATAATTTTGCAAAAATTAAAAAAAAAAAAAGAAAAATATGTTCCTTTTATGTGAATCTCATTCATTCGAGTGAATAAAAAAAAAATCACATATTAAATGCAGTACAAGAAAAATAAAAGTTTTCAAATAAATATTTATTTTTAGTATTATCCTGATATTTCTAGCATTGTACACACTCGTACAGTCATACATACAGATCTAGCCGCCGCTGCCGCCTGTCTGCACCAAAACTAGCCTCCGGTGGCAAGAATCCTCACCATTGTCTTCGTTAATGCTCTCGGGTTTTATGAAGATCATATCTAAACCCACTGGATCTGGATTTGTCTTCCCATTGATACTTACAACGTTTTTCAACTCATGATAGCAACCTTGGGATCAGCCAATCCTCTATCAAGTCCTCTATCATCCCTTTTATCAGATTCGTGAGGAATCTCCGGTTTAACCTTGATTTTAACTGGTTTCCCAAGCTTTGATTTGTCTTCCATTCTTGCCAATTCAAGGGCCCTTTCACATATGGGAAATCCCTGATCATCCCAAGACTCCAAGATCACACCAGAGCCTATGCAGGTCCTTCCCTGGTAAAAGGCTGCAAATTGCCCTGCTGCTAGACCTTGATCATCTTCGGTTAAGCGGACAACTGCAACATCTTCACCTTCAACTTCACCAGGATTAATTACCACACTGCAGTTATAAAACCCAGGGCCATGTCTCACCTGGAAAGTATAGCATTTAAAGTAAAGATCTAAAGCATCTCAATAAAAAATAACAGGAAATATCATATGCACCTACAGAGATTCTAACTAATAAACAAGCTAACAACCCGTTGCCAAAAAGTTATAAAGAATACCAATTGGTTTTTTTTCATAGCAGCATTATTCATGTGAATATGGAACTGGATTTTCTACCTTACACTGCAGCACACTGGTTTTTGTGGGAGGCGAACCACTAAACCATCTCAAGGAGCCAACGCGGAATAAGCGCCTTCTTTTGTCAAATGAGAAATAATTTCTTGAAACAAACACTACATTGTTCTTAGTATCCTTCTCAACAACGTACCTGCATATTCTAGGCAACGTGACTAAGAAATGCCCAATAATTGCTAAATGATACATTGTTCTTAATAAGGACTGCAAAGTTTAAAGCTAGAGAGAAAACTACTATACTCTAGATCAAATATACAGCAGCTAAATTGCATGAAAAAATGTAGGACATTTGACCTACAGATATGGCAATTAGCTTATGATAATCTTGCAACATCAAAACAATACAACACTGCAATACATATGAAAATAAAAAATGCAAGTACAATCAAAAGGTACATAGTCAACCATTGGCAGACAATAGAACATGGTCATCCGACGATAAATTACATCTCTTCTTTATAATGGCACAACCTGGTATCAAGAAGAGCCCTATATTGAATGGCAATTAGCAAACGATTTTCAAAGTATCACCAAGGGAAAAGTCCAGGAGGATACCAGGGACCCCCAGGAAGACGTAGACCTTGCCGCTGACCAATAGTGTAGAACCAAAACCCTCGATGTGTGCCAAGGAAATCTCCTGTCTCTGCCTCCAATATTATACCTTCCATCTCCCCAATATGTCTTGCAACAAATTCACTAAATTTGATCTAAAAAAAGGGAGCAAATATCAATGTGAACATAGTCCCAATAGACCTTTTAAATACAATGGATGCTTGAATTTTTAAAATAAAAAACAGTGCACAAAAATAAGTTTTTTAAAAGAAAAAGAAGAAAAGGAGGCTACAAATGCTTCAAAATGACCAGCAATTAGGTAGGCTTCACCATCTAGCATGGTCAAATTAATCTTTTTCAGCATCCATAATAATGATTGTTAAACTACATGCAAAGTAAACTTAACCATATGTAATTCTTACTTGGTGACTAACAATTTTGCTTTGGGATCCTCTAAGTGCAAGTTTGTAAGTCAAACTCAAGGCAATCATGCATGCCGACCACTATATATTGAGCAGGTAAAAAGAAGACATTGAATATCAAAGAGGTTTCTTTTAAAGGAATGTGGTTGAAACAGATTCCCAAAGGATGTACCTTCCCAAGAAAGCATATTCCTTGTGAATCCTTTCTGTCTTTGCTAGGCAAATCAAATTGTCTAGCAAGTTTGCGAACTTCATCCTGCAGACAATTAAGCAAATAGATAAAATAAATACAGGAAGTCAGACCATACAATGCATTAAAAATGATAACATAATTTAGTGCATATGCTATTGAGAAGGGGGAATAATGAAAAATCACATCACAAATGAACAAACAATACAATGCAGTTACAAAAGGACTTCGCAAGCAAGTCTACCAAATTACAAGAACTTGAGTTTGTGCGACCAAAAATGATAAGGAACACTTGCACTAAAGATATATTATCAACAGAAGGATGGAATCACTTGTATTGGTTTTTTTTACAGCACCAATTATACTGTAATAATTACATTGAACTGACTGCTGCTTACACCTCCATCCTTTCAGTTAACACTTGACACAATCCAAGATTCATATAAATGCTTAAACAGTAAAAAAAAATTTTAATATCAACTCAGTTAATGATTTTAACATCATTAAAATACATGGAAAACAATCTAAATACTTCTATTGGCAAAGGTAATACAACGCACCTTTGGAATACCACCAAGTGGAAAAATAAGTCTCTTAAGCTGGGCCTGTGACAGATGTGAAAGAAAATAAGTTTGATCCTTGACCTGCAAAGTCAAAATAAAATATATTAACAAGCAGGCCTCGTTCAGTAATCTTCTCAATAGTTTACAATTAAGTGACAAGTATCACAGATCCAAATACAATAATACAAACATAACATATATGTTGTGTGATCAAATTTGATTAATAATATTTTCGCATTAGAATTGATTGCACGGGGAAAAAGTATGAGAAAATGAAAGAACATTTCACCACAATATATGCCATGAATTACAACATAACATTGTACCATTGCCCAGTTTTGGGTTGCTAATATAACACAATTAAATAACTCAGAAAAATGACTAATAATGTCTGTCTATATAGTAAAAGCAAAAAAGCAAGGGCACCTAATATCCTGTCTTGCTTTTCATGACGACTGTAGACTAACAAAAATACTGCAACTGCACATTTTTCCTTGGAAGACCATATCTATATTATTTATTGCAATAACTCCACCACAATTTAGAGAGATAGAGTGAGATTCAAAGTGCATTTGGCACTGTGAATCTCGTGGTCCAAGGACCTACGCATGCATGTCTCAAACCCACGCATAAATAGCTATTTAGATTAACATATAAAACGAAAGAAAGTAAAAGGGATATGAAGAAAATAAATGTTTGCAAATGTAATTCTCACAAAATTACCATGTCTTTTGAGAGTTCTAAGACAGAAGACCTGTTTATTTGATCTGTAGATGGGTGGATGACATTGGCATAGTGCCCAGAGGCTACATAATCAAATTCCATACTGTTGATGGCATCCATGAAAGCACCTACAACCAACAAATACACAAAATAGAAGAGAAAGGGGTAAACAATTGAATCAGTTAATCAACAGATAATTTCCACCATCAAGCTCAGTCGACACATACCAAATTTAATTCGTGTATTGCAAAGAACATCTGGATTGGGAGTACGCCCACATTGATACTCCTCAATGATGTAAGAGACCTGAAATGTTCACTATGACTTTTGTACAGCTCTGAGAATGCCTTAATGAACTCATCCAATTATAGCATGAAGTCAAATACATGATGGAACATTAATATATATATATATATATATATATATATATATATATTTACAGAGAGCAGAGCTAACTTTAACAACAGTTATTCCCACATCACAACAAAAGAGTGGATCATGGGTGGATTATATAAATAGACACATGGCTGACTACATAGGGAGATGCGACTAAGAGCACAATATAGAGATTACACAACTAAGGGAAATGCAGCTTAACGTACCACATTCTTCCAATATTCATCAGTCAAATGCACAACTTCTAATGGTACATCCACCTGAAACCAATTGCATTTGATTGCAGAAAGTTATGTATTGCGCATAGCTACAGATGAAAAACAAGAAAAGACTTGCCCATCTTAAGTAAGAGAATCCATTTACAACTGGGCGGGAGCAATTCATAACAATTTCATAGATATATACGCAAATAGAGAAAGGAAGTAACCTGATCACAAACAGCTTTAGCGTACTCTAAATCTTCTTCCCACGGGCATTCAGACCAAAAGTTCTCGAAATCTTCCTATACAAGTAATACTTCAGGACCAGATTGTTCTAGTGGTGCAAAACGAAATTAAATTTAAATAACAAATAAAATAAACAGCCAAAACGTTCCATCTTCCTCTTTCCCTCATTTACCCACAAGCCAATTGGGCCAGCAATCCAAATTCAGTGTCAAAATTCACACTTTTGATCGCAAGGTTAGGCTTTTCGATTTTCCATTGTGTTATTCTGTTATGCCTTATGCCCTTTGGGTTTTAAAAAATGGCGTTTACTCATCTTTTAGGTCCAGCATCATATTTGAAGCTTTATGAACTATTATAAATCAAACATAACATAAAGACAGAGAGAAAGTACTTGAAACCAGATTTTGAGGTAGAAAGCTGTGCATTGGTGGCCGGCAGCATGGAGGAGGCGGAGAGCAACGCTGCTATCGACACCACCGCTAAGAAGAACAGCTACTCTGAGACGCTTATCGGCCATGCAACAAGAGAGATAATAGGGCTCAATAGCGCCATTATTGAGGAAATTTGAAGCCCGCGAAGTAAAACATCGGGCTTGCGACGTGGAGGAAGACAACAGAGAGAGAGATTTGCGGAAAAAAAGTTTAGAGCTTTGTGGCGATTTCAGTGACTTTGGAGGGAAGAGAAAGGAGAGGACAGGCTTGAGACAAACCGCTGGTTTCACCGTTACTAGTCTCAACATAGCAGCAACACAGCCTCTGCGAACGAAGCGAAGCTTCAACTGTCCAGAGACGTGGATAAGCTGGGAGAGTACCAAGGGTAGTGGCAAAAAATGCTATTACTAATTTATTGACTTTTTACCGGTTTTCAATACTAATGCCGAGGGAAATAAAATTAAATTCAAGGGTATTTTTGTCCTTGTGTGTCTAAACAAGTGGCAAACCCTACATAAACTGCCTCTTTCTACTCTCCTGCCCTTAAACCCTAGACAAGGCCGCTGCAGAGCCCAACGTCTCTACCTCTAGGAAAGGTAAACTTCTCATCTCAAAATCTCAGAGCTTCAGTTTCAAATCTTGTGTTCCGTATCAGTTGATTTCTATTCCAAGTACGTCAAGTACGTTAGTTGATTTCCCCTTAATAATATAGTTCATAGCTAAAGCTTTTCATTTTTGGGACGAGTTATAATCTCATTTTCAAATTCAATTTAGCTCAGCTCGCGTTTCATAGTTAAATATTGTATTTTTACGATTTTTTTTTTTTTTGGATTCGGCTACATATTATGTTTTTGCAGGATCATGATTAAATTTTGAATTGTTTTAGATTTTTATTTTATTTTATTGGAATTTTTATGATATTTGTATTCAGCCTATTTTATAATTTTTTTTATGCAATATATGTGATCGGTTTGGTTTCAATTACTCTGCAGTTTGTTATTTGTTAGTGGATTTTTCTGAACACTTTTGGGATGAAATTGTTTTCTTTATAATCTACAATTTCTTAAAGTACATGTTCTGCAGTTGTGATAAACTTCTCAAGGATTATATATGATAATGAACTTGTCCTTTCTTATCAGAGACATAATTTTATGTTGTACATCTGATATTTTCAAAGCATAGTTAACTTTAATATGTATGCTGGATTTAGTCTGCAATACCATGTTAACTGAAGCCCATTATATCCATTGCAGATAAATATAAAGATGGTTCAGTATAATTTTAAGAGGATCACTGTTGTCCCCAGTGGGAAGGATTTCATTGATATCATCCTTTCCCGAACACAAAGACAGACACCAACAGTTGTCCACAAGGGATATGCAATTTCTCGTCTGCGTCAGTTCTACATGCGTAAAGTCAAGTACACACAACAGAATTTTCATGATAAACTGTCTACAATTATTGAGGAGTTTCCTCGGCTGGATGATATCCATCCATTCTACGGTGACCTTCTTCATGTCCTTTACAACAAGGACCATTACAAGCTTGCCCTTGGCCAAGTTAATACTGCCAGGAATCTCATTAGCAAGATAGCAAAGGATTATGTGAAATTGCTAAAGTATGGTGATTCACTCTATCGGTGCAAGTCTCTGAAAGTAGCTGCTCTTGGTCGCATGTGTACTGTGATTAAGAGGATTGGCCCTAGTTTAGCTTATCTGGAACAAATCAGACAACATATGGCTAGGCTACCTTCAATTGATCCCAATACTCGAACTATCTTGATTTGTGGGTATCCTAATGTAGGCAAGAGCTCTTTCATTAACAAGATCACGAGGGCTGATGTGGATGTCCAACCCTATGCTTTCACCACTAAATCTCTGTTTGTGGGTCATACTGACTATAAGTACTTGAGGTACCAAGTGATTGATACACCAGGGATTTTGGACAGACCTTTTGAAGATCGTAATATCATTGAGATGTGCAGTATCACTGCCCTGGCACATTTACGATCTGCGGTGCTTTTCTTCTTGGACATCTCAGGGTCATGTGGTTACAGCATTGCCCAACAAGCAGCCCTATTCCATAGCATTAAGTCTCTTTTTATGAACAAACCTTTGATCATAGTCTGCAACAAGACTGATTTGCAGCCATTTGAAGGGATGTCTGAAGAAGACATGAAATTGGTGATGGAGATGAAAGCAGAAGCTATGAAGACTCTGATTGGCCAAGGAGGCGAACCTGCAAACGATGAAGGTGTGCTTTTGAAAATGAGCACTTTAACTGAGGATGGAGTGATTGCTGTCAAGAATGCAGCCTGTGAAAGGTTACTAGATCAGCGTGTGGAATTGAAGATGAAATCTAAAAAGATAAATGACTGCTTGAATCGGTTCCATGTTGCAATGCCAAAGCCACGTGACCAGAAAGAAAGGCCACCTTGTATACCTCCTGCAGTTTTGGAAGCTAAAGTAAAGCAAGCTGCAGAGGCAGCAGAGAAAGAGAAGAGAAAAACTGAAAAGGATTTTGAGGATGAAAATGGTGGTGCAGGTGTATACGCTGCTAGTTTGAGGAAGAATTACATCTTAGCCAATGATGAATGGAAAGAAGATGTATTGCCAGAAATTCTTGATGGTCACAATGTTTATGACTTCATTGATCCTGATATCTTACAGAGACTTGAGGAATTAGAACAAGAAGAAGGTGTTCGGCAAGCGGAGGAAGAAAATGAGGATTTCGAGATGGATGGTGAGGAATTAACTGGGGAAGAGAAAAAAGCTTTGGCTGAGATTAGGAAAAAGAAAAGCTTACTCATTCAGGAGCATAGGATTAAGAAGAGTACTGCAGAGAGTCGGCCTACGGTACCTAGAAAATTTGACAAAGACAAAAAGTTCACAACAGAGAGAATGGGCAGACAACTCTCTGCTTTGGGAATTGATCCGTCTTTGGCAATTAATCGTGCACGCAGTATGTCTCTCTCTAGGAGAGGCCGCAAAAGGGAGAGGTCAGCTTTTAGTGGAGATAACAATGATAGTGATGCTATGGATATGGATGTTGACCATTCAAATAAGAAGCTGCGCATTAGATCTAGCTCTCGATCAAGGTTCGTGTCAAGGCCACCAGGTGAGGTTGTCCCTGGAGAGGGCTTCAAGGACTCTTCTCAAAAGTTGAAAGCTCTTAAGCTTCATAAGAAATCTGCTAAAAAGCGGAATAAAGATGCTCGTCGCGGAGAGGCAGATAGGGTTATTCCTAATCCCAAACCGAAGCACTTGTTTTCTGGGAAGCGTTCCATTGGGAAAACCCAAAGACGTTGATCACTTAAGGTTTGTCATATATGTAGCGCTTTACTTGGTTATGTTTGGTTTGGGTAAGGGTGAATTCATTTATAAATTTCAGTTATAGAAGATGCAAATTTGCTTACCCTGTACTTGGTTATGTTTGTATGAATTCATTTACAAATTTCAGAAATAGAAATGCATCTTTAGGCGATTGGACAGAAACTTGATTTTCCTTGCCTATATATGCCTTTTCTGTTGTTTGCTTCTCATTTCTTATGGACAATTTTCTTTTGTCAAAATAAAAATTCATACACAGCCTTACTGCTTAATTGATTTTATTTTAGTTGTTTAAGTTTTTTGTTTAAATGTTTGTGAAGAGAGTTACTAACGGTTGCCTTTTCCCATTTTGCAGGGGAGGCTTTATTTTCTCTTACAGAGATTCACTGAACCGTGGATTTGGTTTTGTTCACGTCATTTTTGGCTTTGCTGCCCCTACTGTGGCAGTGTACTAGGTGTTCTGTTTTTTTCTGTCAGTTGAGGCAATTTTGAATGAGATATTTCAATTTTTACATACTCGCTGTTATGTTCTAAACAACAATTAATTTAATAGTATTTAAAAATTTGGTTGTTTCTCTTAAGTATGTAACAGTAAGATATATTTTGATGAGTAAAGATGCTTTGTTTTTTTATTTGTTTGAACTGCGAGACAAGCTGCTGGTCGTTAGTGAATGCGAACGTGGGCCAATCTTTTCGTTTACGAGCAATATTCCTCGAGCTCAAAATCCGTATATGGGTATATGATCTACTTGCCATTTGCTTAGCTCACCAAAACAATTCCCTGAGTTCGACTGGAGGCTGTGTTGCCCGCATCTCTTCAAATCTAGAACGCTACACCATAACCGATTCGCTCAAGCTACAAGAGTAACCACCGAGTGTTTCTCGTGTGATTTACAAACTTAGGCTTCGCCTGGGCCCATTTATTATAGCTGATTTCTAATTTTTTATTTATTAGATACATGAAGCAATTTCAAGTTTTTGGTTACTTATTTTTTTTTTAATTGAATTCGATTTTTTCTTTTGGTTCATAATATGAAAAATTATTTTAGTTATGAAATCTCTCATTTATTAAGCCATTAAAAATTTTAGTTAATAATAAAAATTCTGAAAATCTAAAATTTAAGATAAAATAATTAAAAATATTTCACACTTTAATTTAAATTTATTGTTGATTATTTGAATAAAAATATAATATTTAAGTATTATAATAAATTAATAAAAACTCTAAAACATATTGTATCTATACCGATAGAAAAATTAATAATAATAAATATGAAAATAATACTTTACCAAACAGAAAAGAGATAAAAAAAAACAGAAAATTTTAATGAAGATAAAATTAATGTTTGCATTTTTTTTTTTTTAGATAAATAAATGACATTAGATTTATATAAATAAATAAAATAATAAAAAAAAGAGGAGGATAAATTTTACAAAAGAATGAGAAAAAGAGTAATATATAATTAAGAACAGAAAACGCAATTACGTTATAAAATTTATTTCCTTTTCAAAAATAGTTTTCTAAAAAGTAATGACAAGAAAATAAAAAAGCATGTTTCGACTAAAAGAAACTTGAATTTGAGTTTTTTTTAATAATTTTGGCTAATTTTTTTAATTACTACTATTAATATAGTGCAGTAATTTTTTTTAACAATTGTAGCCGTTATTTATTAATTGTTACTACTATATTGATGTAGCCGTTATTGTAAAATGTAATTGTTAAAAGAACTGTCCAAAATTATTAAAAATTGAAAGTTCAAAATTTTTTTAATCAACTCTTTTTAAAAAAAAAAAAAAAAACTTTTTTAGTTATTTGAAATGGTCACACTCATGTTATAATCATTAAATATTAAAAAATATATAAAAATTCAATACAACATAATAAAAGAGGAAAAATTTAATCAATCATAAATCCATTTTAATTTTAAAATAATAGTATTATTCGTCAGAATAAATAAATAAAATTATTTATTAAAAAATAAAATATATCAATTTTAGAAATTAATTTTAATGTAAAAAATTTAAATTTATTATAAAGTTTTATATGCACTTACCGCTAGACTCTTTTTAATGAACATAACTTAAAAAAAATCATAAATTTTGTCGTTTTTAACAATTTCGATATATTATTTTAATAATTATATTTTATAAATTTATAGTCAATAACTATCATATCATGACAAGGGTCCTACCAAGGGCCATATTAGCATAGTAATTACAATTGATAAACGGAGGTCATAATTATTAAGAAAAAATTATCTCACCGGTATTATTTATGATAATATAAAGAATTGATCAAAATTGTTAAAAAGACCAAATTTCATATTTTTTTAGCCATTATGCCTTTAAACAAACAAGTTTTATTTATTTTTTAAGGAAAAAAAAAAACAAAAAACAAAACGCACCTTATTTTTCGTTTCAAATAAAAGTTCAGAGAGAATGCGCGCGGTTCCTGCAATGGAAGTCCAGTGTGCGTTATCAAAATGCGCAAGCTCGATTGAAATCGCTTTCGGGGCTCTTCGTATTTTGTCCGCACACATTTCAAATTTTCTTGTTTTTGGATTTGATTTTCCAGTTCTTTTCCTTTCCTTTCGCAATAATCTTCCAACTCATTGAATCAATGATCTTCCTCTTGATCGGAGGAATCTGACATTTCGCGTTCGCGCGCTTCGCAAAGAAGGATGACAATTGGGCCACCAAAGAGAGAAAAGATACATTGTCATAGAAAATCAGTAACAGATAAACGCTTATTCATTGGCAGCATATCAGGTGAAAATTTGAATTTCATATTGTACTTGGATTCAGTTTTAGCATTTAAGATTCAGCGGAAAAAAAAGTGGCTGTAGTTTTTTGTTTTTTTTGTTATTATCTTTAAGCTACGGTAACTTATCATAGGTATCACTTGAACCAATCATATCTTCTTTGAAATTTGAGATCTACGGTACAGAAGGCAAAGCTACACAAGGTAACTCACTCATCCCTGGAGGAATTCAATCTGCTTACATCTCCTCCATCTCAATCTTTCTATTCAACTATAAACATTTCTTATCTAGCAGCCTATACATCTTGAAGTGAACTGTGAATTCGAATTGTAGTCTTTGGGGTCAAATTGTTATTATATCCCAGTTTTTAACAAAATGTTAAAGTGTCTCTTACGTTTGTTTAAAAACGAAGAATAGCTGCATTTAACTCCATAAACTAAAGCTATCAAAGGGAAATCCACAATCCACTCAAAAAATTTCACCTCCAAAATGATGAACAGAGATAGATTTTATTTGTGAGTTTATTATATCCCTTTTCAGTTGAACTCGGTTCATATTTTCGTTTAAGTCAATCAATCATTTATGAATTATGCTAAATAATATATTTTCTCTTGTTTGAAAAGGCTCAAATTGTAGAGAAAAGAAAATATCATTATTGCAAATTATAATTTCAACCTTGTTCTAACAAGATTAATTTACAAACTGTGAGGGTAATTAAATAAGTTAACAGTGAATAGTGTGATTTTCATCACAAATGCCTGATTTTCTCTCCATTTAGGAGATATTGTGCATATGTGGGACCGGGAAGATTTTAAGGCGTATTTACCTTCAACTTTTTCTTCTTTGTTTCCAAACAAGGAAAAGTCGATACTCTTATTATTTTCCTTACCAATTTTCTTTTCTTCCAAATTTTCCATCCTATCCAAACATAATATAAAAGTTTAGGTGCATATATAGGAAATAACTTGCTGAAACAAATTGTGTCAACAACTACAAGAGAGAATTCTGTCAATATATGTAAAATCCTACTTATTGGTGGAAGGATTAGTTACCTTTTGGTTCTGTTTATGTGCTCTTTTCTTTCCTACATATTTGATAGAAGCAGAATACATGTCATGATTTCTGAAAACATTTCATTAGAACTGTTGAAGTGTTATTGTTACTTTGATCACTACCAGTAAGGTGAAATTGATCAAAAGCAGCTATTATGTGATGCAAGAAGGCCTATACTTGGCGTTGCTTTGATTGTCAAATTTTATGTCTTTGAGATTTTCGAACCATGCTAATTATGCCTTTTTAAAGCTTGATTTCCTAGTTGGACCTTCAACAAGCACCAAACTTATCTCTAATTGTTGGTGGTAGCTTACCCTTCGTTCTAAAGATAGATTTTCAAGCAATAAAACATTATTCCTCTCTTGAAGTTGCTTCATCACTCTTTTGTTCATTAATGTACTTAAGTGGACCTGCCGGCAAATGTAAACCTGGACTTATCATTATGTGTATGAGTATTATGTTATTATTGAAGTTAAAAAGAGTAGATCCATTTCTGTAAATTTATATCGGTTTTGACTTGTCTTCTACAGATTGAAACATGTTCTGATTCCACACATTCTCTATTTTCCCTTTTACAATCTTTTTATTCTTTCACTGTTTTTTTTCTATCAATTTTTCTTGTGTTAAATTTTTCTATATCCTGTAGATTGCAAAACGGCCAGGTATCTGTATATACTTCTATTTGACAACCGCTTAATAATTTAAGTACGAAAATAATGAACAACTCATAATTACATGCTTGATAGAGGAATTACAGAAGGCACTTATTCAATGGTGTCAGCTCCATATCAACCTCTCTACAGTCATCTCTAATGAATGATGGAGCCACGATATTCTAATTATTTTTTATATCTTTTTTATCGTTTCCTTGTTTATTGTGATCAATAAATCATTCTTTTTTTTTTAAAAAAAAAAAAAAAAAAAAAAGGAGGTAAGGGTATTAATTTGCATAATCAAATATTGTTATTTTCGATTTGAATTTTTGGTGTGCAATATTTATGATTCGTTTCTCATCACTTTAAATTCTTGCTTTATTTCATGTAGATCCCGCATTTATTGGTGGGCTGCTCATAGCCTTTAACCACGTTGTTTGACATTTGATAAAAGTTAAAATGTGGAATAACTCTAAAAGAAGCTGTAGCCTGTAAACCTCTTTCTTTTAATTTTGCCTTTTAATGACTTGTCAATGCTGTGAAAGACATGTTTGTCGCTGGTCCTTATTCATTGAAAGTAAATCATCCATTGTTATGGATTCCACATTCAGTGGATGTTCCCTACGAATATCTGGGTTTTCCATGGCTTTTTTTTAGGAGTTAAATTCATTGATATATCCCCTTTATTAGCTCTACATTTGAAAATAGGATGTTTCTTAATCCATCACCAGGTTTGCCTGTAGTGACCTAGAAAGCCTTCCTTATTGGCCCAGTCTCATCAACCTAAAGGCATGTTTACTTATTACTGGAGAAACCTTAACGGGTAGAGACAACAAAGCTTTAGCAAGAGGAACAGTAAGGTGAAAGCATTAAAAAGTTGAAACTCTAGAGTACCCTCAAATATTTCACCACACCTTTTCCCTTATTATTTATATATTTGGTTTTACTCTAGTTAGCACCAAAAAAGAAAAAAAGAAGAAAGGTGTGCTATTTATGAGCAAATTCATGATGGAAATATTTTCAAATATCCTGGTTTTAAGTTCCAATTAAATGTTTTATTTGATTTTGGGCATAAGTCATCACATTGTAAGCAAATCTAATTTCCCATTTAAAGCACTAAAATTACTGTAATCATGAGTTTATTTGAAGTCAATTTATTATATGATGTTGTCTAAACATATAATATTAAATGCTAATATTACCGTATATTTTTGGATCTCCATCCTACACCTACACACATCCAAAATTGGCACATACATATTTATGTTCAATAAGTACTTAATTTGATGATAGAATCTCTTCCATTTTCCCACTCACTTGATGGAATACTAGATTTTTGGCCCCCTTGGGGACTTCCAATATATCATATATTGATAACTCTTTTGCCTTTTGAGTACTGTCTTAAAAACTTTTTGACCTTTCTTTAACCTTTTTGGTGTGTGGGGAGGAGTTTGCAAAATGATAAAGAAGAACAATGATGCAAATATTTAGCATGAACATTGTACAGGATCATGTACATAACATCTGTCACAGCAATATCCTGGTTCTTTCCTCCAATCCTAACACGCTTTGGGTCTGCTTGCATCTTTAAAACAGCTTTTTCTTTTTAATTGGTTGGTTAGGGATATTTGATGTGAACATGTCTCAATTCAGACAATCTCTTGTGGTGGCTACCACTAATGCATATAATATGACGTGGCTTTCAATTACATCTTGCCAATACAGTGTTTGAGAGATGTTGGATTTGAACTGCTATAGGTTCTTTATAACAGATTAGAAATTATTTGCTGTAATTGATTGAGTTATTGCAGTCCAGAAATATCAATTCTATATTTTCCTTTTTGAATTGAGAATTTGTCAGGTTTTTATTAGTTCAGGAGACATCAGATTGATCCATCATCATTTAGAGTATTGTTTGGCAGGTAAGAAATAATTGAAGCATTTCACTTTCCGGCATTCTAGAAGATAATTTTCCAAATACAGTTACCTACGAAGTTTTTGCCTCCAACATATAACTGCCGCCAAAGGACATTATCCCTGCATACTAGTTTTCTAGATATCAATCAGAAATAGACGTATTTTGATGTGTCTGAAAGATGCAAGGGAAAAGTCAATTGTCTGTCTATTTCATCTTTCTATTTTTTCTAATTTACTATCTTTTGTAATCCCTAGACAAATCATGCTTTCGAAAGCTGAAAATTTAAGGGAAAAGAAAAGCTTCATTTGCTTGAAACACAATTCTTTCCACTGTAGTAAATTCACAGTAAAGTACATATTATTTGTAGAACACATGAAAAATAAAACCTTAACGTTGAAAGCCAATTGATTCCTTCCAAGATTATCCAATCTTTTTAACATGAGCTCTCGTTTAATCTTGAAAAAGGAAGTAGAAGTAATAACCTGATAATTGATCAGTAGCTCCGTTGGGAGCCTGAGCAAATTCTGACGTGTTTTTTCCAAGATCTCTAAACAGTGAGCTAGGGAGGTCCTAGTCTCCTAGAGCCAACAGAGAACAAGGACTTGACCAGGTGATACATAATGCAGGAATGTTATGTAACTTTCATTTGATAATTAATGTACTGTTTTAGCACTTTATGAGATGTTGATCAGAAAGGTACAGATATCTATATTTTCTGACATTCTGATATGAGACAGCAATTTAAGTTTTATATTTCCAAATGGTGGAGTGTTTTCTACTCTTTTGAGAGTCTGTAAGACCTAAACGTGTGCATCTAAAGCCAAAATCACCAATGAAGATCCTTGATAATGTGGACCAGCATTAAACATTTTCCATGAGCTTTTGCTATATTATTTCTTTATTATTATATTATTCACTATCTTCAAATACACGTGTGAGATTATGTGAAGTGGAAGCAAATATCTTGGCTTGGTTATGAAACAAACCTTTTCATTTTTATTTTTTATTTTACCTTTTGTGTGTTTTATGTGTTATTGTTTAGTTGTTTCAGTCTCTCCATATATGATACAAGAAGATGTGTATATATGATGATTACCTTGTGAGTGAAGAAAAATATAATAGAAAAAGACAAGATCATGGAGTCAAAGACAAGACGACCACCTATCTCTCTCATTTTTCTCAGGTCCCTCTCCAAACCGTTTTCTACTCAGACCCATCAACCAACCTCCCTCCCTCTCTCTCTCTCTCTTCCCTATATTCTAAGCAAACCCCACAACCGTCATGATCATCATTCCCACTCTATGAAGCCTCCTCTTTCTCTCATATATTACAGTTCTATAAAGTCTTAACTAATCTAAATCAAACTAGTTGGGGACAGAGGAAGATACTTTTCAGAGGATAGGATCCAAGGCTCTCAAAATGAGGAAGCCAGATGCCTCTGGGAAGAACAACAATAATAACAAGCTTAGAAAGGGCTTGTGGTCACCTGAGGAAGATGAAAAGCTCATGAACTACATGATAAACAATGGACAGGGTTGTTGGAGTGATGTAGCAAGAAATGCTGGCTTGCAGAGGTGTGGCAAGAGTTGCCGGCTTCGCTGGATTAATTACTTAAGGCCTGACCTCAAGAGAGGGGCATTTTCACCTCAAGAAGAAGAGCTGATCATCCATTTGCATTCTCTTCTTGGCAACAGGTACCTTCAATACCCTGTTTATTCGCTTTTTTGTCTTAGTGTATTTAATATGTGAGCATTTATTGCTGTTGATCTGCGTTTCTCCATTAATGGGATGCTTTCTTCCTGCATTTAAGGTAGAAGGAGAATTACAAACTTTGCTTGTTTCCCTTTTCTGATTCTTTTTCTTTTAGATAAATGCAAATTGTGTACCCCAGAAAAATATATAAATTATTAACAAAATTAAAATTTTTTATTATAATTGTTAAAGTAGTTCCAGCTCTTTCTGTGTAGACCCATAAATTACTTAATTAGGCCTCCTAATAATAATAAATAATTAAAGTAGTTCGGCTCGGGATTTTTTAAATTAAATGTTTCAACAGTGTACATCTGCTCTACATTATTTTCAGACAGTTAGTACTAGAACAAATTTTATCTGCCGCAAAATAGCAGACTGCAGATTAATTAACTTGAACTGAGGGCAAGCTGTTTGTCTTTTTCATAAAAAGGGTAGAACATTGCCATCTATATGCAAATAATTTTAGCAGGCTTGATGGATTCAGTCTGTAATTTCTTTATTTGTAAAAAAGAGGGGAAAATAGGGAAATATAGTCTCTTCTCTCACTCGCAGTCACTGAGCACGTGCGTCTATTTTATAGACCAAAACAGAATAATTTGTTTAGAATAATTAGTATCTTTTCCTTTTCACACGCAATGCAACTGGTATATATATATATGAGAAAAATACAATAAGTTAGCTGTCATATTTGAAAGAGAGTGGCATTTACTGGTTTGGTCTGCTCTGGTGGTGTTCTTGGAGTTGAAGTGTTGGACAATTTACTGTTCTTAGAGTCTTCATTTTTTATCATGTAGCTCCTTGAATTTAAAGATTTAAGCTTCCATGCAAATCATGCATTAATGTAAAAGAGACATAAGATTCCTTATTTGAAATATAGCTGAAAACTGAGTTATTAATTTGATTCTTTGTGTATTTAAAGGTGGTCTCAAATTGCGGCTCGCTTGCCAGGCCGAACTGATAATGAAATCAAGAACTTTTGGAATTCAACAATTAAAAAAAGACTAAAGAATTTGTCTTCCACAGCCTCACCAAACACGAGTGATGCTTCCTCTGAGCCAAGCAAAGAAGCTGCCACCATGGGAGGAGGTGTAGGAGTAGGAGGAGGGTTCATGATCTCCATGCAAGAACAAGGCATGAATCCCATGTACATAGACCCATCATTATCATCATCATCATCATCAACACTATCATCGACATCAACGTCCATGCAAGCCATGTTTATGAATCATCACATGATGGACTCATTACCTAACATTGATAATGGCTTGTGCGTCTACGGTGCAAGTGTATTTTTCAATAATGCACCCGCATGTACGACACAGATAGGAGTCAGTGGAGAAGATTTATATGGGAATCAAGGAATCCTTGGAAGCGTTAATATTGGGATAGAAGGGGATCTCCATGTCCCTCCTCTAGAGAGTATAACCATTGAAGAAAACACTAAAATTGATAATATGTATGGTAATAAATGCCAACAAAGTAATGTGAATAGGATTGGTAGCAACTGCAATTACGGTAATAACAACGGTGACAATGCAGAAAATTTTGGAGCTGGGATTGGCAACTTATGGCAAGGAGAAGATCTAAAAGTGGGAGAGTGGGACTTGGAAGAGTTGATGAAAGACGTTTCCTTCTTCCCTTTTCTTGATTTTTCAAGTTAAGATAAAATTGCTTTTCCAAATAATTTTTCTCTTTTCAAAATTTTCGAAATTGATATCCTTTTTCCCTTTTATAGAAATCTACTATATACAAATCTGTATTCTTTAGTTCAGTTCAAAAGAACGAAGACCAAATATATATATATATATATATATGCCGTAGCCTTTTTGGTCCCTCAAGGTTCTTTTCCAACAAAGCATGTTCATGTATAGCTTAGATAAGGTATATATGTAAGAAGAGAATACTCATGGAATAAAATTCATACATATATATACATATGTTGGTGACCTATTTTATGAATATATGACTTGTTATATATATATATATATATATATAGAGAGAGAGAGAGAGAGAGAGAGAGAGAGAGAGAGATGGGTGGAAGTGGAAGTTTGTTATTAATGGGAGATAATTGATAGGTCTTGAAATTACACATTGATAAACATATAGAAACTAATTCTCCTTGTCTCACTCAAAACCTTCTTCAAAAGGGAAACTTTGAATTATTCTATTTTACTAATTCTGTGTGTGAAGATCATTGTTACTTCTAATGAGGTTTATTGGTTAGATGAGATGTCCACTTGGAACAGCAATTATAGGTACCATTTGTGTATATTTAGTCAGCTTGCTTTGATTATACACATGACATTTACATTGATTTTCCCACATATCTTATTAGTAAGCCAAAATTGTTTATTTCTCAGTTTAATTATAACTCTACCTTCCATTACTGCATGCCTAAAAATAGTCATGTATGGTTATTATTTGAAGTCCCAACAATGAAAAGAAAAGTATCACCAAGCTTTTGAAAAATTTAAATAAAATGAAGCTTTAGAATAGTATTTGTGTATGAAGTGAATATAAAGCAAGCTTTATAACTAAGGAGACTTTACATGATATGGCTTAATTGTTTACGAGAAAGAAAGGTTACCATTTTGAATTAGAGTGTGCTTTCTTAAATCATTTCTCTTTAGATTTCTAACATTCTATAACTAACATGAGGAAGCTTTCATCATGTAATTTAACAATTGAAAGCTTATTTTTTGTTTGGTTTCCAAATTTCTATGAGAGCACAATAATCACCATACAATAAAAATATAACCCCTAGATAATTAGGAATAATTTTCAATTTCTGAAAATCAAATTTGGAATCTTTATTGGCATGCATCTTAAACAGTAAAAAACAATGGAAAAGGTCATTCCATGAGCTATTTGAATTGAGTTGAAGCAAGATGATAGAACCTCGATGGCTGCACCTTTTATCTAATTAGTTTCCCATCTAAAAGAAGAAGCTGATCAGACGTATCCATATCATCCTTTCTTGTTTTCTCTTTTTTGAATATTACAAGCCGATTGCCTTCAAGCAGTGAAGATGCTTCATTCTTCTCTAGTTACTTCGCTTCCTGATTCCCGCGATGAACTTGATTTCATCGTCTTGCATCTTTATTCAAATGAATTTTAAATCCTTTGAAATCGGAAAAAGACAAGCAACTCTATGAGAGAGAATTGATTAGTTTTTTTTTTATGAAGAAATTTGAGAGGAACACGATTGCTCATAAAGCCCCCTTGCAGTTGTCGCCCATGGAGGACATAACAAAAGATATAAGCATCTAACGCCGTTATACCTTCTACACGTTTGGGAAAAATTCTTGTATGACTAGATGGATATCGACGAGAAAATACGACACCTGGATAATTTTGCTGATGTGTCCTGCAATGACAAGACATCAAGCAACACGTGGGAGCATGTGCTCTGACGTGGCACAGCCTAATGACATGGATGAAGACATGTGGGCTCTTGATGACGTGTATTACATTTACACCTGATCCTGACCTCATTACACCTCGCGGAAAGTACATGATGCGGCAACAATTGCTTACATGGAACTGCAAGCGTGTCCGGAACCAATGACATGGTGATGACACGTGGCTCAAAGCGATGACATGTGCCTTACGTGGAACACATCGAGCTAGCGGAATATGATGTAGTAGAAATTGCTGGCCTGAATAGAACACATGGCCGCCATGATATAACATGTCCTATAAGACTAGGACGCGTATACCAAGGGATGACAAGGCAAACAAAAACGTTGCTTAAAGATGATGACGAGGCAACCGTTTGCTAGCGTGTACTAAACTCCTGTCAGCACATCTCTGATGTGGCAGGAAATCGCTTACGTGACCTCCGTTATATGATGTTTTCAAACTTATGACACGTGTTCGCACATAACTGATGTAGCTAATACCGAGCTGTAGAAATATGACGTGGCAAAACATGCTCCCGTGGTGCTGAACACATGGCCCGTAGAAAGATGATGTGTCGTACGTGTGCGAAAGGCTTATGACGTGGATTATGACACTTGACTCTATGTTGACGTGTATCACGAACAAGTGTTGGCAGATGTTCCGCGTGGAGATATTTGGCTGACATGTACCAGGCCATTTGTTTACACGAGGATACCTGGCAAGAAGGATATCACGTGGCTAAAATTTGCTTTCGTAGTTCTCTATACGTGTCCATGTCTACTGATGTGTCATGTGATGATAGGACTTAATTTTGCACAACTGATCTGGCATGACGGTCCGATAATGATTGAATAAATGTAAAAAGATCAGTTCGTCGCCTGAGAGATTCTCGCGGGGAGACCCCATGTACTTAGCAGGCACACGCTTTAACCACTCGGCCAAAGCGACTTCGATGCTAATAGTATTTTTTTTAGTTTCTTGTTTCGTTCCTCTCCAAATATACTCTTTTTACTTTTTTAATGATAATATTATCCAATCTGAATTAGTAAAAGAAAAGTCATATTTTTCAAATCATAGTTTATGAATTATTTTATGAATAAATCTTCGAATAAAGTAAATAAAAATTTCAAAATAATTGTATAAATATTGGTGAATTAACTATATAAGTTATAAAATACCAAGCAATATTATTTCGAATTCAATTTCTTTGTTTATATATGAAAGGAAGTTCGAATTTAATTTCTAATTCTATTATAATGTTGTCATTTTTGAAAATGCATAATTATAATAAAGTATTAACAATAAAAATATTAAAATGAATATGGTTCTCATGCACATTAATTTATCAGCCGTTAATTAATAAAGTGGTAAACAATTGCATTAACTTATCACATCATGCTGTTTGTTTTCATTAGCTCTCCTCCTCCGTCACGTGACTTAAAATTTGCCTCTTGGTCTGAAAATAGAGTCAGATCCAATGGGATTGTATGTGGTCCCAGCCACACTCGTGACGTGATCTCTCTACCCTCAGCCTCACTTCTAGTCTTCTACTGCCTCTTGATCTGCTCCTGCGTTCAACTCAACTTTGCCTCCACGTGCATTTCTGTGGTGCCCGTAGCCTCTATCCCCAAGGTCACAATCGTCATTGCACTTCCCTTAGCTCACTGGCCTAAATTCTCCAACTCACTTTCAAACTGCATTGTTGGTCGCCAACCCCTGCACTCGGATTTGCTGACGAAGCATTACTCACCCAATTATTATTCGGCACGTCGGATCTCTGTAGGTTCAGAACTATTCCACTCCAATCCACGTCAACAAAAGAAAGCTAGCGTTGGCTACATATGTCTACTCACAGTTTGCCATTCGGATGTTTTTTGTTTGTCCCGGCGCACTTTAGCAAGATCCTTTATAATTGAATGGGTCCAAGTGGGCAGGTGTACAGAAGATCTTAGACGGACATTACGAGTTACGACTTCATGGCGGCATTAACGAAGCTCACACACAAAACTCCAATCTCGAAATGGAGCCGTATATTCTTGTCTCCAAATCTACCCTTGGATTAAAATCTAACGGCTCAAATGAAACCTGTTATAAATCCCAACCCAACGAACCCCGCATCCTCCATTCCACTTTCCATTCATGTCCTTTTTCCTTTCCTTCCATTTCTGACTCATGCATTCTCTGTAAAAGCCCTGAAAGCAGAGACCTCCTTTGCCTTCTCTTTCCCCTGAAACGCCACCACGAAAATGGCGTCCCTAGCTCTCACTTCTTCTAGCTCATGTTCTCTCGCCTTCAATTCTCTTCCTTCTCTCAAATCACGATCTCTCTCACACCTCAGATCCGCTTCAAATTGCCTTCCTTCCCTCCCTAAACTCACCGCGAATGCCAGATTTCCTCTCACTAACCCATACGTTCCAAATTTCTCCCGATTGGATACCACCGCCCCCGCAACTTCGACCTTTCAGAAACGGAGAGGCGTAAATTTAACGGTCAAAGCATCCGCAGCAGCAGCTTCTCCTGCCTCTTCAACACCTACCGCTCAGCCATGGCAAGGCGCGGCTATGAAGCCATTGCTAGCCTCGATAGCTACAGGTGTTATCCTCTGGTTCGTTCCGGTTCCATCTGGAGTCTCTCGGCCTGCTTGGCAACTACTCGCTATATTTTTGGCCACAATTGTCGGCATCATCACGCAACCGTTACCTCTCGGTGCCGTCGCCTTGATGGGCTTGGGAGCTTCCGTACTCACTAAAACCCTAACTTTCTCTGCGGCATTTTCTGCATTCGGGGATCCCATCCCGTGGTTGATTGCTCTCGCTTTCTTTTTCGCGCGAGGGTTTATTAAGACTGGACTAGGAAACAGAATAGCTTATCAGTTCGTATCGCTGTTTGGATCTTCTTCTTTAGGTTTAGGTTACAGTCTCGTGTTTAGTGAAGCTCTATTGGCGCCTGCAATTCCTTCAGTGTCTGCTAGAGCTGGAGGGATCTTTTTGCCGTTGGTGAAATCTTTATGTGTTGCATGTGGTAGCAATGCTGGTGATGGTACTGAGCATAAGCTTGGGTCGTGGTTAATGTTAACTTGTTTCCAAACATCAGTAATTTCTTCTTCCATGTTCTTGACTGCCATGGCTGCAAATCCTCTGAGTGCCAATTTGACATTGAATACGATTAAGCAAACGATTGGGTGGACTGATTGGGCTAAGGCAGCTTTTGTGCCCGGATTGGCATCTTTAATTGTTGTGCCTTTGCTTCTGTATATAATTTATCCGCCCACAGTGAAGAGCAGTCCGGATGCACCTAAGTTGGCTAGGGAGAAGCTGGAGAAGATGGGGCCAATGACCAAGAATGAGATTATCATGGCTGGCACTCTGCTTTTGACGGTATATTTCACTTACTTTTTCGTGTTCCTTTTTAATGTTATTTTGAAATTTAACGGTAGCTTATTTTGTTTGGGCGTCATTTGAATCTAACATTTTAATATGCTACTCGTTAGTTTGAATTGTTGCCTGGTTTAGAGATATAACTGGTAGATTGAACTTTATTTGCTTATCTGTCTTAGTTTGTATTCTGAGAAGGTCCTTTATTCTGACTGATTGTCATCTGATTTCTGTTTTCACGTGGTTTGAACTTAATATAAAATTCAATGTTCATTGCAGAATTTTGGTATTTCCATTCAATGAAAACTCTGTTTTTCAACTTCTAACTACGTTGCCACAGTGACCTGCTAATGTGCATTCCATAAGGGTTTTGCATTGATGCATGGGATCTCAGTTCTGACCACTAATAACATAGCAACCAATTTAACATTGTTTTCTCAGAAGAACCATTTTCAATCTTGTCAACAACGAAAATAGTTGTGAATTTTAAATGTGTTTTCACAATTTCAATTTGAAGGAAGATGTCTGTTGTTGGGAGGTCATATACTTGGCTTTTTGCCGACAATCAGTAGGATGTGAGATTATAGGAATAGTGTTAATATAGCTAGTTTCGGCTTTGCAATATCTTTGAAGAAAGATCCAACATATAACAATTGAATTCGCAATCAGTAGCTGATCAAGACAAGGTTTCAGTTAGATTAATCAAGTTGAGCTTGAACCAGGGCGTGGTATTTCAGTAGTTTTATGTCAATATTTTGCACTTATTATACATGGGACTTTTTGTATTTTCAAGACTAGTATCTTATTCAAATTATGATCAATTGTTAAATATGATTAAATTTGGATTGATGCATATTTACTTTGTCATTATGAAGCCATAAATCATGAACAAGGGATCAACTGCTTTCGGAATGTCTTTATGCCTATATCTCATTGCTAAAGAAAAATTGGCAGTTGGGAACGTTTTGTTGCTTGTTAACTTTCATTATTTATATCTATGTCAATAACTCTTGCTAAAGCTATACTACAGAGCTAATTATTATTTGGCAGTTTATGTGTTTGTGCTGGAATAGTTTTGTATCTTCCTACAAATATTCTTGAGCCTTAAATTATGCTTCATAACGAAAATATATATTCCAATTCTCCTCCATTAATAGGTGGGACTCTGGGTTTTTGGAGGGATGCTGAATGTTGATGCTGTTACTGCTGCTATTCTTGGATTATCAATCCTCCTTGTCACTGGTGTGGTGACATGGAAGGAGTGCTTAGCTGAAGCAGTTGCCTGGGATACCCTCACATGGTTTGCTGCCCTTATTGCCATGGCTGGGTATCTCAACAAGTATGGCCTAATCTCTTGGTTCAGCCAAACTGTAGTTAAGGTTTGTGTTCCCCTTTACAGGTTTCTTTTATGCATTGCTTTTCTCAATCATGTTATTACTGACTATATTTTAAATTAAAATGCATAATGCAACATGAATGTCTACGTTGATCTCTGAATTTCAATGAGGACTTGACTTATGGATGACTGTAGCAGTCACTGACTTGGTATCCTACTTTTCACAGTTTGTTGGAGGATTGGGTCTTTCATGGCAGCTATCTTTTGGCATTTTGGTTCTTCTGTACTTCTACTCCCATTACTTCTTTGCCAGTGGAGCAGCTCATATTGGTGCTATGTTTACAGCCTTCTTGTCTGTTGCCAGTGCTCTTGGTACTCCACCATACTTCGGAGCCATGGTGCTGGCATTCCTTTCCAACCTCATGGGTGGCCTTACACACTATGGTATTGGTTCTGCACCTGTTTTCTATGGTGCCAACTATGTACCTCTTGCACAATGGTGGGGTTATGGGTTCCTCATATCGATTGTCAACATTCTTATCTGGCTTGGAGTCGGAGGGGCTTGGTGGAAGTTCATTGGCTTGTGGTAATGAGCTGGTCATGAAAATTTGCAGACCCAAAATTTATTAATACAATGATTTTTTTTCACCCTCAAAATGGGGCTTTCGCTTTATGCTTCACTGTCTAGTGAGAGGTTAGTTTTTGTTTCTAATTCCTTTTCAAAGAAATAATCTTTTGGTGGAAAACTTGGATGGACAGAATCATACACATGGTCTGTTTAGAGCTGAAATTTAGAATTTGTACCTGAAATTTTGATATCGCAGAGCAAACGGCTTCAATTTATGACACTGAGATTAGTCGGATGGCTGAATATCTTCAGTTTTTTTTGTTTCTAAATGTAGTTCCTGTTGGTTTTTGAAGCAACAGAGTTATTGAACAAAATTTTTATGTAGTTCAAATAATGTGTTTAATTTCAAGATTCATCATCTGTTGGAGGAAGGGGTTGAACTTCATTTGTGCCAGGAAGAAATATTGGATTTTTTTTTTATTATATGCATTTCAGCTGTGAATGGCCAAAAATTATTTTCGACAGAGAATGTGCAATGTTAGGATTTCATCCCAGCACGAGCATTAATGAGACAGTTAAGTTTTAGAAACACGTTATGGGTAATTCTGGATGCTGTTCCGTTCAATAATTTTTTTTTTTTTGAAAAAGAAAGAAAGATAAACGGATCAATGAATTCACCTGATGACTGAAAAATGTTGGGAATGTAAATTTTGAGTTTTATTATTATTATTATTTTTTTATAGTGTTAGGATACAGGATTAGAATATGGATCTATTATGAGGACATTTACACTACCATTTGAATTATGTATCAATAAAATTTTCAAATGATTTTTTTAAGTATAGAACTAAACATAAACTAAAATTTTGTCCTCAATAAAAAAAAAATTATAATCAGTAAATAAAAGTAATAAAAAATAATTTAAATGATTAATATTGGTTAAAGTCAATAAGTTAATAAATAATCCAATCTCTTGATTAAACTCACTTTTTTTAATCAAAATTATGATAATTTTAACAAAACATGCATATATACGAATCTACAAGAGTTGTGAGATTTCGAAAGATCGAAAGAGAGAGTGGCGAGGACATGGTAATGAGCAACTTGGGCCAGATTGCCATGACAGATAATGCATATCTGAAATAATAAAAAAAAGAAATGAAATCACTGTGATCACCTTTTATGTCCTTTGCTAAATTAGAAACCACAAGCCATTAATATGGAATCCAACACGGACCACTCTTTTCATAAACCTTAAGTATACAGATTTTGGGTTTCTCCACTCTTAACTATATTTTCCTGATCCTTATTATTTTATCTTCAGAAAGTGGAAAGAATGATTCTAAAGCAAAAGGCTTTATTCCAATTCAGCTTCTTTCATTAAGATAATTAGATCAAGTTGTGTTGAGTTTTTATCTGCTTTCAAACCTGGGAATCAAAGCATCTTATTAAGTTTTTTTTCCTAAATTATAACAAATTCAAAATGTAAAACGTTTAAGGTTATTGTAGGGTGATTAAGAATTAATTACTTTTTAAAAAATTATAGAGAGAATTTTAAAAAATATTGTTCTTGAGAATCAATGCGTGAATTTTAAAAAGAAGATTATTATTCTTGATGAACTACAGCCAAACCCCACAATCTCCAAGTGCGCATCTATAAGGACTAGGCCAATGTGGTTGTTCCGTTCAACTGAATTTTTAAATTACAGTTTTGCTTATGTTCATGCTCTGTTTCTGCTTCAGGAAAGCAGTAAACTTTACCAGCAGAGTAAACTTTATTTGCTTTTATTATTTTTCTATCAATGTCGATATTTAAAAGCAATCAATTCATAAAAGCAAACATTTTTATTTATATCTCATCAAAAAGGAAAAAAGAAAATAGATTTAGTGAATTAGGAAGGAAACAGAAGATTTGTGAATCTAGATTTTCCCAAGAAAGAAAGCTCGAGTATTTTGAATTTCTTTTTTCTGTGACCACAATAAATGAAACTAATATTAATAGAATCATTATTTTTAAGTTCTTTACAAGCTATTGCTAGTCTGCTGGAGCTACCCTGTCGATTTACACTTGGCGAATATCTATATGCATGGAATGTCACTGTTGGAGATTTTAATTGGTTTCCTTTAATCTGATACGAGCACATACTCTCTGCTTTAAAAAAAAAATTGATAATAATAACCAGAAATAAAACCATTTTTTCCAATGGGCAGGGGACCCTCCACTCTGGGGATCCTTTTCTAGCCATAAAGAAAATTCCACGTGGGACAAAGAAGACAAGTCCCTCACTCAAAAGCATCAAGCATGCAATTCACTGGATACTTCAAGCTTCAGCTTTCGATGAGAACGAGAGACGCTTCATTGCACTTTGTCAGCTCGATCAGTTAGGTCAGTGTCTTGTTTTCTATATATCTGTATTTGAAGTTTCAAAATGCTTGCAAGATTTTTCTTTTCTTTTTTTTTTTTTTTCCATATACCAGATTTTGTTTCTGTGTTTTTTAACCTGTCAGGTGGGTGGGTCTTGTTGCTAATATGAAATTTTGTGGGCATTTTCATGAAAATTAGAGATGTGTCAGTTGCCTTCTAGTCTTTGAATTAAGTGGAGTGATTCCTTGTTAGTCTTGTGTTGAGTTTTCAGGAAGGCTCAATGTGCCTTATGTGTCGCATTTAATTTCTCTCTGAAATTTCAAAACCTATAATTTCCAACCTTAAGTTCATAAATGATCTGCTGAGGGAAATTTCTTGGGCTTTTCTATTGAAAGTGAGTAGTTACCACTTTTTCTACGAGCTTTGAATTAGATTTTATTTAACTTTATGTGATTGGTTTTTGAATGTTGGGTGTCATCTCCATACTTTTACCAAGTACTTTATTTTGCATGTATATATATATATATATATATATATATATATATATAACTCTGCTTTAGTTTGTTGCTGAACGACTGGCGAAAATATGTTTTCTTTTAGTTTAAGTAATTGACGTAAATCGCAGAATCTGCAGGTAATGGAGTTTAGTGTTGCCATTTCCACCATATGGCCACTGGTTTAATCAGCTTGATATAAAGTACAACTTGGTGATTTGGCTACCCTAATGATGGCTGAGGAAGATGATGCATCATATCCATCCATGGAGAAGAATAGAATACCTCTATGCATTTTCTTCAAGGATTTTAGGTATCGTTTCAAGAATTGCATTTTTATTAAAGCTTATTTTGGCCATTTTCATTTAGAGGTTGTCAATTCAACTTTCTTTATCTTCTTAAGAAGCATTTTGTTATTAACATTTGATTCTTGGATGGTATGAGCAGACATGTACTTAAAATGGATGAACTTGGTTTAGAAATAGCAAGCATAGCATTGCCTGCAGCACTGGCTTTGACAGCTGATCCCATTGCCTCTCTAGTAGACACCGCATTTATTGGCCAAATAGGTATTTTCCTTTGTATCTCTTATTATGAACTGGCACCTCCCGTGCCTCCCTCTCTCTCTCCTTTTTCTTTTGGCTTTTCGGGATTGTGGTTATTCTTAATCAATGATGTTTTATTCACTTATAATTGCAGTCTCAGAGGTCAACAGTTATTGTTACATCCTCATGCCTGTTGATCCTTATGTCAATCTGCTCACATAATTTGAACTAGGTGACTAAATCAAGTAGTTCTTGTTCTTGTAATAAAGAGAAGCTATAAATTATGATACAATTGCAGGTGCAGTTTGAGAGTGCTATTATGCTACTATGGCTGGGCCATTCTTTTGTTGCCTTTGCTAAGTTCTACCAAATATTGTTATTTCATTGTGTTGGAGAAGGTTTATATGTTGGTCTGCTTTTTTAAGTTCTTGTTTCTTTTTAAATGGTCAAAACACTTGCCCTGTCATTCATTCAGGTCCTGTAGAGCTAGCTGCTGTGGGAGTTTCTATCGCCCTATTCAATCAAGTATCGAGAATCGCAATATTCCCACTTGTCAGTGTAACAACCTCTTTTGTCGCTGAAGAAGATACTATTGGAAGTGTGAGCCCCGAGGTGCAAGATAGTGAATCCTTGGAAACAGGTTCAATTGTTAGCAGTGAAAGTAAAGAGTTGATACCACAAAATGGTACATGCAGTGTCCTTCCATTTTCGGTTTCTTTTTTTTGTCGTACTATATTCTTTCTCTTTTCCTGGTTCATAAAATTTCTTTATTCTTTGTCAAGTTAATAACTTCTTTTTTCATCTCATCATGTATCAGTATATGGTGAAGGTGCATACAAATCAAAACCAGTTATGAGCAGCTTTGATATTGCTAAAATAAAGAGTGGAAGAAGGCATATTCCCTCAGCCTCATCTGCATTAGTTATTGGTTCTATCCTTGGCTTCATCCAAGCTATATTCCTTATATCAGGAGCGAAACCATTGTTGAACTTTATGGGAGTGGGTTCTGTAAGTGCTTGTGTTTGAAAGTTATTTGAGGTTTCAACTTGAACCACTAGCTTTTTTGAATAATAACAATTAATCACTTTAATGAACAATAACCATGGGATATCTTTGTTTCTACAGGATTCACCTATGTTAAACCCTGCTCAACAATATTTGACATTAAGGTCACTCGGTGCTCCTGCAGTTCTCCTTTCCTTAGCCATGCAAGGGGTCTTCCGTGGATTTAAAGATACAAAGACGCCTTTATATGCCACTGGTATGCTGCACAGACATCGAAGATTTCTAGTTGTATGATACATTCATCAAGATAGAAATTGAAATGTTTGCCCAAAGCAAAGAATTCCTTTAGCAGACCAATTCTCAAAAGTTTACTGCCTATTGCTCTTTCAGCCGTTATTATTTTTTATTGTTCTAATGAACGTCTTTATCTTATCTAATCTATAGTGGCTGGAGATGTAACAAACATAATTTTAGACCCCATATTTATGTTTGTTTTCCGTCTTGGAGTCAGTGGTGCAGCCATTGCCCATGTTATATCCCAGTAAGTTACTTTTCACTTGGAGCTGTGTGACATGTCATCTTATGATTTGGAGTATAAAAATTTTAAAGCAATATTTTCTTCATTCATCGATCTTATTCTTTCCACATGGTGGTGATTCCAGATACCTGATTTCAGTTATTCTCTTATGGAGATTAATGGAAAAAGTTGATCTCTTACCTCCAAGTGTTAAACATCTGCAATTTGGTAAATTTCTTAAAAATGGTAAGGTTCCCCTCTCCATCCTCCTAAACAGTTAAGGTAATTTATAAAGTTGTTGCACCAATGACTTGATCTTGTAGATACTTGGTGAATGCTTTTTGATTTTGTCAATTTTCAATCTGAGAATTTCTGAAATATATCCAATTATTTGGTAACTGAAAATACAAGTTTTTGTGCACTAAAACATTTCAGATTTACTGATAGATAACTGTTGGCATAGTTCAATTAAAATCTTACAGTTCTCGATTTTCCTTTTTGATGCTTGACCTCAGGTTTTCTACTACTGATGAGGGTAATAGCTGCAACGTTCTGTGTTACTCTTTCTGCATCCTTAGCTGCACGACAAGGATCAACAGCCATGGCTGCATTTCAGGTTTGCTTGCAGGTTTGGCTGGCCACATCTCTTCTTGCTGATGGATTGGCTGTTGCTGGCCAGGTTAGTTGATATCCTTTCGTACAGAAACTGAAAATACTGCATTAGTTAATTGCATCCTCACCTACTTAATCAGAATACTGAATTGGATTTTGTGTGCTAAATTTACTTGTACTCAGGCAATACTTGCAACTGCCTTTGCCAAAAGTGACTATGAGAAGGCAATGGCCACTGCACCTCGAGTATTGCAGGTGCATATAAAGTATAAACATGCCAGAAAAATGAAATGACTTCTGAAGTAAAATGATTTCTCCTAAAATTTGGTAATGACTGTAAACTGCAGTTGGGGTTGATTCTGGGATTGATGCTGGCTATTGTACTCGGAGTAGGACTGAGTTTTGGATCGAGACTATTCACAAGTGATGTCAATGTTCTACACATGATTAGTATAGGCATTCCGGTATCTGAAATATCTAAAACACAAATCAAACTTTCTTCTGAATGTGTTCAGTCTCAGATGACACTGTAACTAACATTTATTTTGCCTTCATCAGTTTGTTGCAGGTACTCAACCCATCAATGCCTTGGCTTTTGTATTTGATGGTGTCAACTTTGGAGCTTCTGATTTCGCATACTCTGCCTACTCCATGGCAAGTGACTTGCTCTTTAATATTGAAAAATAAGATAATGATCAACAAAAGTAAGCTTGACATTCTTCTTCTCCAGGTTCTGGTGGCCATTGTTAGCATCCTGTCTTTGTTATTTCTATCCTCCAGTTATAAGTTCATAGGAATATGGGTTGCTCTGACTATATATATGAGTCTCCGGGCATCTGCTGGATTTTGGAGGTAACCAAAACTTTAAAGTACATTTATTAACTCTTGAAGGCCAAAGATAAAAGATCATGATTAAAAATTTCATCCTCAACTCTGGTTCTTTTTTCGCAGGATAGGGACTAGAACAGGGCCCTGGAACTTTCTCCGGAGCTTGTAGCTGCTTGTTTTCTGAATCTGCAATTTGCTTCCATTACACTTTTGGTTGTATAAACATTTTTTTGCTCCTTTCTTCTGCTGTGTTTTTTAAGCTCCGTTGTCATGAAATATTATCCCTTCCTATATGGGTTGCAAAGGAAAAATCGATAATTGCTACCAAAATTTCATGTAAAGAAATGGAAATAATAAATATAGAAAAAGAGCTTAAAACAAAGTTTCTGATATTATAGCAATAAATTTTCTGATTTGTAACAATAATCAGGTATGGAGGTGGCCTCGGACCCGGCCCCTGGCTGCAAATTTTTTTCTTTTATCACCTGGTCCTTTCTGAATTTGATTTCCGATGCTTTAAACTCGCGCCCGCGCCCCTGAAAGATAAAAAGCTATTAACGGTTAGTAACAGTTGTTCCCGCTAAAAGGCCGAAAACGTTTAACGGTCAGTAACCGTCGTTTGCTTTATTTCTTCTCGCGGCCATCTAAAGTTTAAACCACCATAACCCTTTACTTTCTACTTTTCCCAGCAAATGTGAACGCCATGGATATCTGTCTCTCTCTAAAATCGCTTAAACTCCCTCCTTTCCGTGAACGAACCCAAAACAGAGCAGGCTCCAAAGACTGGAATGAAATAATCAAATACCACGCCAAACTCAGAAATGACCATGCGATTCTCTCTACATACACGCAAATGGAATCTCTTGGCCTACAACCTGATAATATGACTCTCCCTCTAATTTTCAAAGCTTGCACGAGGCTGAATGCGTTTGAGAGAGGCAAGAAGATACATTCTAGTATTGAGAGTACTGATTTGATAAAAGATGTTAGAGTTGGGACCTCCGTTGTTGATTTCTATTGCAAATGCGGGCATCTTCTTGAAGCTAACAAAGTGTTTGACAAAATGAGTGAAAGAGATTTGGTTTTGTGGAATGCTATAATATCTGGGTATGTGGGCTGTACTTATTATGAGGAGGCAATTGGGTTGTTTATAAGGATGAAAAGGGAGGGTTTGGAGCCAAATTCTCGAACTTTGGTGGCATTGGTACTGGCATGTGAGGGAATTCTGGAATTGAGATTAGGACAGGAATTACATGGTTATTGCTTGAGGAATGGATACTTTGATCTGTATCCCCATTTGGGTACTGCTTTAATTGGGTTCTATTTGAATTTTGATGTGAGAGTTTCTAGCCTTGTTTTTGATTTGATGATTGTGAAGAGTGCTGTGAGTTGGAATGCAATGATTACAGGGTATTTTGGTTCCGGGGATTTTGTCAAAGCCTTAGAGCTCTTTGTTCAGATGTTGAAGGATGGGATCAAGTTTGATATGGTTACAATATTGGTTGCTATTCAGACAAGTGCAGAAATTGGATCTTCTGAATTAGGAATGCAAATCCATCAGTTGGTTATTAAATTAAGTTATGGGAATGAGTTGTTCATAGTAAATGCATTGCTTAATATGTATGCTGGAATTGGAAATTTAGAATTAGCTTGTCGTTTATTTGATACTGTTACCGTTCATGATGTTCCCTTGTGGAATTCCATGATAGGTGCATATATTGATCATGGCTGTTATGAGGAAGCTACTTGTTTATTTACTGCAATGCGAACAGAAAAAAGAGAAGATGAAAGAACTATTGCTGTTATACTGTCTTTAAGTGCAGAATTAACTGATGGTTTAAAAATAGGTAGAAGCTTGCATGCTCTTGCCCGCAAGAGAGAAATGAAGATGAATGTTTCCCTTGGGAATGCATTATTAAGTATGTATGCAGATCTAAATTGTGTTGAAGATGCTTTGAAGGTTTTTAATGAGATGAGCAATATAGATGTTGTCTCCCATAACACATTGATCTTGGCTTTTTCTGCCAGCAATTTAAGCGGTGAGGCATGGGAACTCTTTGGAATGATGCGAGAATCAGAAGTCAGTCCTAACTCTCACACGATGATATCTCTACTTGCTTCTTGTGGAAATGAAAAATGTCTAAACATCGGAAGATCTGTCCATGGTTTCATTATAAAAAACAGCATTGAAATAAATCTTTCACTGAACACTTCACTCACTGAAATGTATATCAATTGTGGTGACGGGGCAGCAGCCAGGTATCTATTTGAGACCTGTCCTAGTCGAGATTTGATTTCATGGAATGCTATTATTGCTGCCCTTCTGAAAAACGACAAAACTGGTGAAGCTATATTATTTTTCAACCGTATGATTTCAGAGGTGGAACCTAACTCTGTTACTATCATAAACATCCTATCGACATGCACAAATCTCGCCAATCTTCCTCAAGGCCAATGTTTGCATGCTTATGCAACACGGAGGTTTTCCCCTTTCAGTTTAAATTTATCTCTTGGTAATGCTTTTATCACAATGTACGCAAGATGTGGTAGTATACGAAATGCTGAAAAGATCTTTGAAACCTTAGCAAAGAGAAATATTATCTCTTGGAATGCAATGATCACTGGCTATGGGATACATGGTTGTGCTTATGATGCTATCCTCACCTTCAAGAATATTTTAAAAGATGGTTCCAGACCAAATGGTGTAACTTTCTTATCTGCCCTATCTGCTTGCCGCCATGCTGGCATGATAAAGGAAGGTCTGCAGCTTTTTAATTCAATGGTTCAGGATTTCAAAATGACTCCTACTCTTTCTCATTATGGCTGTGTGGTTGATCTAATTGGACGAGGCGGATGCTTAAATGAGGCCAGAGAATTTATCAATTCAATGCCAATTGAACCGGATGCATCAGTTTGGAGAGCTCTGCTTAGTGCTTGTCGAGTTCATTCCAACACAGAAATAGCTGCTGAAATTTTTGAAAATCTTGTTGAATTAGAGCCAACTAATGCTGGAAATTACATTTTGCTGTCTAATATATATGCTGCAGCAGGTTTTTGGTCAGAGGTTAGACAAATAAGAACATGTCTAAAAGAGAAGGGTTTGAAAAAGCCTCCAGGAACTAGTTGGCTCATTGTTCGAGGTCAGGTTCATTCTTTTACTGCTGGAGATACATCACATCCTCAATCTGACAAAATTTATGGAAATTTGAATTCTTTGTTGCTTTTGATTAGAGAATATGGATATGTTACTGATTTCCATTTGGCATTGGATGATGAACAGGATTAAAGTTAAATTGACAGGATTAATTTTCTTCTATAATGAGAAGTTGAGTTTGTTGTTTGAATAGAATCATGGTACGGAATCATTTACCTATAGCCTGGATGGGAGGCAAGTTTTCCCTGTCGTCCAACTTTTCCCTGTTGTTCGACAATGGAAGGAAACTTGGAGTAAATTCAATTTGAGGTGAAATTTCTCTCTTTTCTAAAACAATAGAATTCATAATTCCATGATTATAGTCTTTTTTTTTCGATCAAAAGGAAGAATTCAGTAAATTCTTGAAATATATAAATTTCATGGTTCAAATTCCACCAATTCAGTTAAAAATAAGTCAGCTAAATCAGTTATTGATTGTGTTTTCTCAATCAAATTTAGAAGCTGACGCTTTTTGTACTATTTTGCTTAAGGAAATGACAATCTGAATTGGTTGAAATTTATAATCCCTTTGGATATAAAGTAAGCCGCTCACTGGTCATCTAGCTCTTTTCAAATATTTATTCATTGCTTTTGCTTTACCCATACCATTAACTTGTTAGTTGTATTTTTATGACCATTGCTTCCTCTTCTTCTTTCTTTTCTTTTTTTTTTTTTCCTGTAAACAACGATATCTGCAGACTATAGCCATGCCATAAAAAATCCCAACTTAGCCGTATCAAACTCTAAAAAAAATCAACAGCCGTAGGTAACCCATCAAGTATCAAGATCGATTCTTGGAAAAACGATCAAGTTGCTCGTTGGCGGTTGGCTGTTACCCCACATGTAACATCAAACTTTAAGAATTCCCCCTTTCAATAAAGACCCAACGACCACTAACCAGATAAATTAGTGGAGTGGCATCATTTTGGGTGCATGATACTTTAAAGCTCCATAATCTGAACTGAACAGCATCTCATTTGATGGGCATAAGAAATTCCTTGTCCCCACAACTGATTTCTTCTAATAAAGATCGAAAGAATCCATTAAAAAAAAAAAACTGTACTTTCTCCTCTCAGACCCACCACCCTCACTTGCTGGGGTCCACCTCATAATTACAGTTCGCCGTAAAATAGTTACAACAGAAACCAATAAGAGCAGAAGAAACCAGAAGGATCAGTTAACAAAAGATGAGTAATGAAACAAATAAGATCGACCGACTATAATTTATTTCTCTATTTATGATTAATAAGAATTCTTACATTTGATCAATCCCGTTACAAATTTTTGTCAACTATAGTCGATGAGGAAAAAGAATTTGGAATATTCAATACAGTTTCGATTACCTAAACAATGGTTAAAATATTTCATATATGAAGCAATGATCTGATAAAGCCGCAAGCCCTCTAGCAACGCCTGCAAAGCTTAGGGGGCTTTGAGTTAGAAACCTCTTCAGGACCTGAGACTGAAACAGTAGTTGTCATATGTCTCAGATCGATCCTTCAACACTGATTGAATCCAAAAGACATCGGGCTCTTGCCCATCAGGCTCTCCATCTACTGGATCCTGCCTTGACCATGAATATAGACCATTGGATCCAAGATTATATGTCAGGTTAGAACCAAGTTCCTCTGAGTTTAGGCTGCCTAGTTCTGATTCCTGCTTGTCAAGGTAAAGAAGAGCAGATAGCTGGGAGCTCGATGACGATATAGACTCATTTATGTGAGGTGACATCATCCTTGGTGAAGATAGCTGAGATTTATTAATGACTGCAGATTTGTATGAAGGGGAGAAAGCATGTGCAGCATTCAATCGATATGTGCCTTGTGGAGATGAAACCTCAGAAGACCAGAGCCTGTCTGGATTTGACGGGTTCAATTGTTTGAAGAAAGGAGAAAGATTTGTAGAAGAATTACGATGCGGCTGAGAAATATAGGACAGATCATTCAAGAGCTGTTGTTGCAAAAGTTCAAAATATTGGATCCTATCAAGTTCCTCATATGGAATCTCTCTTGCATTGAAAGTAGTTCTCATACGGCTGGCTTGAAGATTGTTTCCTGAGATTTCCAAATTTGAGATATTTTGCTGAGGCCAGGCCGTTAACAAGTTTAGATCATTGCCAGAAGTAGAGATAGGTGAAGCAAATGGAAAAGGTGACACTGCAGAAACTGCTAGGGGAGAGCCAGAAAATAGGTTAAAGGCAGCAGTGAAATCCCTAGCAGGTGCTCGAAGAGATGGCACAGCAGCACCAGTGGAGGCAGATACCGGCCTTAGTTGCTCAGTTGTATGAGCAAAAAAGCACACCCTGCGCGAGCAACGAGTGCCATCCTTGCAAAGGCGAGTCCTATATTGAGCTGGGTGTAGCCAGCTCTCAAAAATTCCATGAGAGTATTCACAAAAATCTCCATGCCTACACACCCCTTTCCTATGATCTGGACATGGCACGCAACTGTAATGGAACCTCCTCAGGTCTCTTCTGCGTGCATTCTCACCTGGATGAGCAAAAGGGCATTGCGTCCAGTCATGGAAATATGCCCAGGAACAAGGCTGGATCTTGAACAAGAACATCCAGAACTCGTCATTAGCATAAGCTTCATCCTTGATATCAGGAAAAGATGGATCAATGCATTCTTTCGTAGGAGATGAACTATGTACCTCTTTAGCCTTACAAGTAACTGACGACAATAACGAACCTGAGACAGGAGATAAGAAACCTTCTTCGGAAGTCCACGAAATGGGTGGGGAACTGGAATTCAAACTAGCAGTTGAAAACTGCAGCTCCCATTGACATAAAGAACCAATATTCTTCAAGAGCTTTTCAAGAGCAATCTTCAAATTGAGAAATTTTGGATAAGCGAGTATGATATCAACTGGGCGATGTCCATTGGCGTTAGTGCTATTAGGATCAGCTCCAGCAAGTAAAAGCAACTTGACAACTTCGATAGCATTAGAAGATCCACCCGAAGCAGCACAGTGAAGGGCATTGCTATTGTCTGAGCCACAAGAGAAATTTACATCCACCTCAGATAGAGAAAGAATGAGCTTCATAACATCAACGCTGCCATATTTAGCAGCAACCATTAGCGGGGTTCTATGCTCAAGAACCCCCTTTTTTGACACCCTATGATGACCATACCAGAGTCCAACCTGCCTAATCTCAGATTCATCAAATACAGACCGCTTGAAACCCTCAACATCATTATCTGCTGCGTACTCCAGCAACATAGAAAAAGAATATTCTGTTTCCACTGTACCAACTGAAGTATTCATATCAATGTTAAATGAATTGGTTTCAGGATATAAGATGGAGCCAGTGTCTTCCGCTTCTTCTGATTTAGGCCTATAAACATGCTTCGTTCAACTAAAACCAGTTTGAAGAGAATCAAGTACAAATCTACAAGAGAAAAGCACATATGGCATATAAAGAGTATCAAGCATCAAATACAAATCAGAATGGTAAAGATGCTTTTTGCACTAAGCCTCCACCTACTCAAAAAATGGCAGTAAACAAAAAGAACCGGATTCCAATATTGCTACGCATGAAAGAAATCTGAAAAAAAGTGAATATCATCTCAAAAGGATTTAGAATAAGAAATGGTAGCCTGGTTGGAAAGAAGGCTTTGAGGAGACTCACCAGAGATTTGAAAAGAGAGAAGTCAGTGAGATGAACACAATTTTTGAATGATATTCTTGAATGTAATAATGTGTCTTCTAATAAGAGGTGATATAAATATTTATAATATTCTTATCATTGTAATTGAAGACATAAATTGGTAATAAAATATTGAGAGAAAATCTTAGACATTAATTATATGATTAAATGAGTCTTAATATCTTTGTCTTAATATCTCTTTGACCAAACATTACTTTTATTTGAACTGATTTGAGTAACGTCTATCCCACTCTTTTAATTGCTTAGTATAATTGTTCGGCTCATTCTGTTGTTTGGCATATTCTGTTTATGCTATTATGTTGTTCGGCACATTCTATTCAGGCTATTCTGTTGTTCATCCTATTTTATTAATTTTTCTTATCAAAAGTCTCCTCTACCGAATCAATTATGTTCGGTTGAAATCTTTAACATGCTTATTCATTATTTTTTATTGTTCATCCCACTCATCTCACTTTCTGTTCAGCCTCTTTTTTTTTTTTTTTTTTTTTGTTCTCCCGCTTTCTGTTCTTCCATTTTGTTGTTCTCCCAAATTAAAGGAGGTTATTTTTATACTTCATCTAATGAAATTTCATATTTCATTTTTTTTTCAAGGCCTTTCAATGTTGAGTATTCAAACTCATTTCTATCCCGAGCTTACTTAGGCTCGCAATGTCACATTATGCGCATTATTTGTAAAGCAATTTGCTATTTTACTCTAAATTTTTTATTTTTCTTAAGTGGAGAATTATATGATATTTGCTTTAATTGCTGTAAATAGTAGAATATAGTATAGTTTGGATGAACAATTGTAATCAGCAACTTCTTTATTCATTTTTCCTCAACATTTCCTACTCATTAATCGGCGCTTGTTAGACTTTTCAAGCATCATCTAACCGAGCATAATTGCTTGCTCGGAATATTAATTCTGCAAAAAAAAGTGGACGATCAATATTAATGGAATCAAACAATTTTTCATAATTATAATTTTTTGACATGACGCTAATAGCCACTTCTGTGTTTAGATCCTCAATTTGCATGGCTAATTTCTGAAATTTATTTAGATACTGCTTAAGTGACTCTCCTTCATCCCTTTTTAAATTGATCAAGTCTAATGAGATTTTTTTCTTCGGGATACATGTGACAAACAGAGCTTTGAAAGAAGAAGCTAATTGAGCAAATGATGCAATTGATTATGTTTTGAGCATTTAATATCACTCTTGTACTGGTCCCTTCAAAGTTGCTAGGAATGTTCGGCAGAGCAAAGCATCTGTAATTGTCTCGATGTGTATTATTGTTTTGAAGTTAGCTAGATGACTTCTAAGATCTGTTGTGCCATTGTATATTTCAAATGTTGGCGTTTTGAACTTTGAATGAAAAGATACTACGAGTATTTCTTGTGATAATGAGAAATCATTCATGAGCCCATAATCACTGACATATCCTGCTGCTCTAAATTCTTTAAGATTTCTATGATTTTTGTGTAGAAATTTTCTTTGTTCGCCCCTTTGTTTCTTGTTTGAGAGTTTCTTTTGTTCGTCCCTTTGGCTCTTGTTCGGGATTTTTCGTTACTCACCCCTTCTGGAACATTTGTATTGTTCCTGCAGTTTAATGTTTTTTATTCTCCAAGAGGATTCAGTTTCCTCATAGAGGTTCATTTGCTCTTTATGTTTACCTTGAACCACTTGTTCTTCATTCCTATGAGAATAGTTATGTTGCTGAAAAAGTTGAGAAGATTGAGAACGCATAAATCATTCTAGAATTCACACAAAATTATTATATGCTTTTGCTAAGGTTTTGCGAGTTGGGAGTCTATTATGGATGAAGGATTAGAAGCCATTTTTTTCTTTTTAGAGATAATTGCGAGGAGAAACTTGTTAAAAACTGAATAGAAAAACTAAGGTGTGTCCACGCTCATCGCACCAATTTGATGAACACAATTTTTAAATGATATTCTTGAATGTAGTAATGTATCCTCTTATTAGAGGTAATACAAATATTAATATTTATAGTATTCTTCCCATTATAACTGAAGATATAAATGGTAATAAAATATTGAGAGAGAATCTTGGACATTAATTATATGATTAAATGAGTCTTAATATCTCTTTAATCGAAGTTAACTTTATTTGAATTGATTTGAGGAATCTCTAATTCACTCTTTTAATTGCTCAGCATAACTATTCAGCATATTTTATGACTGGTCGGACTATGTTGTTCGACACATTCTGCTCAGGCTTTCATGTTTTCGGCGCATCCTGTTTAGGTTATTCTGTTGTTCATCCTATCTTATTAATTTTTCCTATGAAGGTATTTTTGGTGGGTGTAATTATAGAGAAGGAAGCTACAGTTTTTACACAAAGGGAAAGAATATCCGTGCCAAGATATGAAGTTTTAAAATGGAAATGGACAGAAGGTGAACGTGATAACATTATTTTCGAAACCGGAAATTTTTGGACGCTCAAGCACTCTTAGAATTGTGTCCGCTTTCCTTTCCTCTCCCACATTTTCTCAGCAACCTAACAGAGAACAAAATAATTTCTTTAATATGCAAAAAGTAAAAGATTGCTGAAGTTAAGCGAAATGCAGTTAACATGAACTGTGCTTGGAACCCAACAAACAAAAAAAAGATCCGAAGTCAAGTGAATTGATTAATAAATTAATCAAAAATTAAAAAAGAATGATAAAATTCAAGGGCACGCAGTAATCCAAGACGAAACTTCGAAAAAACTTTTAAAAATTAAAACTGAAAAAAAAAACGAAATTTTAACTCCTGCCGGATTTAAAGATAACCTTACTGTTGATAGTACGCTTTCAAGAAACAATACCTAAGCATTAACGAGAAAGAAGATGGCGAGTGTGGAACAAAGAGCTCCATAGACATGAGTCAGTGACTTTCAGTTTCTCTCCATGCACACAGAAAGAGAGGGAGAAATGTGAAGAATAAATGAGCAACATTCTTGGAGAACTACTGGAGTTTGAGTTCACGGTAGAGGGTGACCAGATTAGGAGGTGAAAGGGAAGCGTGAGGTTTGGCGAGTGGTTACCGGAGAAAGCGGTTGACAGCGACGCAAATGTTGCGGAGACGTAATTTTGGGCTTGGCATTTGATATTGGCGGAGCCTTTGGTGGGTCAACGTCTGTGGGTCAAACCAGGTATAGAAGAGAAGACCCCTGCTCTAGGGATTGAAGAAATCTAGCCCAAACTTAAATCATGAATTATTTTAATCATTTTATAAAGAATGATTTAGCCAAAATAAATTTTTAGTTTTGTTTTAAATACTACCATTTAACAATATTTTATTTAAAGGTAAGATTATAAATTGGAATTCAACTAAAATTTAATAAATAAATATTTAATAATATTTTAAAGTAATAAATAAAATAGGAATAAATAAATTTAAATTATTTGGATAATCTTTGGTTTTGACTGATTTGGTGCGAGAGTTTCACAATTCTTCATGTCACTTCCAACCGTTGGATTTCTAAATAAATGATAATATTATGGTTTTTTTTTTTTTCAAAGAAAGAAAGAAATAAAAAAAAAAAAAAAAGAAGGGAACTGGGGAGGGTACATCACATGTAGTCCAGTTAGGGTGGTTGTATATGAGGTCAGAATCATTTGGTGTAGAAACCAGAAAATGTTCCACTTAACATTTGCCAATAAGAAAGGAAAGGGAGAGGACGGAAAAAAGAAAGAACTGCGTAAGAAAGGGGACAAAGACAAACAGTGTTGAAAGGTCAAATCCTTACCAATAACAATTCAAAATTAAATATGATCCTATAAATTCCCAAATCTTCACTTCAAGTGATTTTCTTTCTCCCGCAATAAAAGAATCCAAATTATTCAATTGCAAATTTTCCCTTTCTCGCTCCATTTTCTCCTTTACCTGTAGGATCGGTTTTTGTCTTCTATGCCTCTCCGCCACCATGCCAACCGCCTCTGCCGCACAGACTCACCGTCCTATGGACCTCCTCTCTCGCCTCTCCTCTCCTGACCCTGAAATCAAGCTCAAGGCCCTCAGAGAAGTCAAGAACCAGATCATCGGTAATCGCACCAAGAAGCTTTCCTTCCTCAAGCTCGGTGCCGTTCCGGTCGTCTCCTCCATCCTCGCTGCTGCCATTGACGAAGCTGACTCTCAATTAGCTGATGGTGTCAACGTCACGGACAAAAACAGTAACTATATTAATAACATTATTGTCCAGTCGGCGGCGGCTATAGGAAGTTTCGCATGCGGCTTCGATGCCGGTGTCCGAGCCGTTCTCGATGCTGGTACTCTACCTTACCTAATTCGGCTACTCTCCAGCTCCGATGAGAAGGTAATTGAAGCTTTTTTGGTCGAATTTTTATTATCCAATTTCTGCTTAAAATGAGAAGGGAAAAAGAACCTCAAAACCGGGGCTTAGTTGGACGGAATGTGTAACTGAGATTAGGATAATTTGATTGATATTTAGTTCTTAAAAACTTATTGTTTGATTGCAGAGTTACCAAGGGAGAGGGAATTATCGTGTTAATGGAACTGTTTATGTTCTTAATTTTTGTTTAAATAGAAGTTTTGTTCTTGCGCTTAATGCTGTTGCTTGGGTTCGATGCATTGTAGCTAGGAGAATAATGTTCTGTTTTTGTCCAAGTTTCTCGACAAAACACAAAAATGATTGCTATTTTTAGTATAGTTCATCGTGTCTAGAACAATTCCTGCATACTCAATTGCGAATTTTATTGTAACCTTATCCTGGCAAAATGGGTGACTTTGTCTGATCTTCAGGTGGTTGATGCTGGCGCTCGTTCCCTTCGAATGATTTATCAGTCAAAACTAACACCGAAGTATGAATTCCTTCAAGATAAAAAGTTGGAATTCCTCCTTTCATTGTTGAACAGTGAGAGTGAAAATGTTACTGGTCTTGGTGCAAGTATAATCACACATTCTTGTGAGACAAGTTCAGAGCAGAAGGCATTATATGATGCTGGTGCTCTAAAGAAGCTTCTTGGCCTCCTTAAAGGTTCTATGAGTCAGAGAGATGCTAGTTTGGAGTCTCTCGCAGCGGTATTTAGGAACAATCCTGAAATCATTTCAATGTTTTTGGGACCAGAAAGTGGGAGACCTTTGAGTTCTATAGTAGGATTGACAAAGGATAGGTTTTCCAAGACAAGATTACTTGCCTGCATGTGCCTGATTGTCATAAGGAATTCATCTCCTTGCTATCTGAAAGATATAGGAACCAAAACAAAATTGGTATATCTCTTACTTGAGCTTCTTGATGATCCTGGCCAAGTTGGAGATGAGGCTCCCTTTGTTTTTAAAAGTTTAATAATGGATAAGGAAGATCTACAAAAATTAGCTTTTGAGGCAAACGCTCTTGATAAATTTTGGGACCACTTACAAAACAGTCAATTACATTCTAAGCGTCTCCAAGGCATATTGTTGGCATTGGCTGATTTATGCTCAAGGTTGGAGTGCTGCAGATCTAGATTCCTGTCATTGGAGGTTTGCCATTTCATAGAATTTATTTATTTGCACACTTCATTTTTGTTCTCCTACTTATAGATATGTTTGTTTCATGCCATTAGTTATAATGAAATATTTCATTTCTTAAATTTGTGTGTGTCAAATGTGTGTTTAAAAGCCAGAAATTACTTGACTGACAATTAATTAACATAGAAAACATGAATTTGGAGAAAGTGTAACGGCCAAGTGTTAGCAACATAAACTAGGCTGGGAAATATTAATTAAGTTTGTTTAGTATGGTCGATAGGTGAACTGGTATATATCCTAGTTGAGTGTAGGCAAGTTCGTTTTTTACTTTAGCTAATACTGATTATTTTCTTCCTTTTCTGTTTGTTTATTTGCATTTATTTTATGGCCTTGAATGGAAAGTTGTGAATGACAATGATTATTCTGCTAAAAGAGCAAGTCCTTGTTAATTGGATGGTCATTGATGATGTTGGCATTTTATGGTCATACACTTCGGCTTGATGCTCTCGAGCATATGAAAGGAGTAAATTATCGAAATTAGATATAGATAAGCATTACACTTAATTATGCATAACTGATAATAATAACAACCTTCAATTTCTAATATAATCTTGTGAATTATAGGTTTTGAACTCTGTGACTGATGCACTAACCCATGATGGTGCTGATGTACGAGCTGCAGCTTGTATTTGCATCAAAAGTGTCGCTCGGTCAATCAAGGTTTGCATTATAACCACCAAGTTTATAGGTTTCTGAATTTCAGATGCCATTATATTCATATTCTTCACTAATAAAATATTCTTCAGAATTTGTGTGCAGGGTTTTTTATGAATGAAAGGCTTGTTATTCGCTTGGTCCAGCTTTTAAATGACCCTTTGGTGTCTGTCCAGGTATGTATTTACTTCCTTGTCAGATCATGGATGATCTGAATTCTTGAATTGAGTTCCATACCTAAAATGCCTATGTAAAAGCATTAGTTTTTAAATTAAGGCCCCTTCAACAACCTATTATCATATGGATGTATTTAGCTTTCTTAAATGAATTGTGAAAATAATATCTTATGTAGATTATAGTTAATGTGAATTGGACTTTATTTTTTTTTTTCTTCTGGCTGTGGATGGGGGGGGGACAGATAATCTTTCTCCGTGTTCCAATTGATATCTGCTCATAGAATACTAATGTAGTTGGAAGTATAAAATTGTGTGATCCCCTTCAATGTCCTGTTTTTCAGGTTGCTGCTCTTGGTGCTATTAGCAATATAGTAGTTGATTTTACAACCAGAAAATCAACTTTTGTACAGTGTGGAGGTGTAAAACATCTCATCCAGTTATCAAAATCAATGGATTCAACTGTCAGGTCAAATGCATTGTGGGCTTTGAAGAACATGTTGTTTCTGGCAGATGATAGATGTAAAGAAGGGATTTTTATGGAGCTTAGTGCTTCTTTGTTGGCAAGCCTTATACGTGGTATGCTATTGTTTCTATAGCTATTAGTCATATCAGGTACTACGTACTTTTTATTTTTTGAAGGTAAACCAGTGTACTCACATTGTCATGCAGACGATGACCCTTTTGTTCAAGAACAAGCTCTGGCTCTTGTTCGGAATCTTATTGATGGATGCATGAGCTCTATGGAGTTTGTCTTTGCTGAAAATGGTATTATATTAGATGCTGTTGGAAAGCAATTAGAGAATGCTTCAAAAGCTGAAATCGGCATACAGGTAGAAATCTTTTGAGCTGAGATCATTTTAAAAATTGAAACTGGAACTAGTAACTGTTCCGTGGATAGTTAGTGTCGAATGATAGCGATGTTGATTTCTGATAGTGAAATGCTATGACATGTGTCATTTCCATTGTTAATAGTGATATTTATTATATCTTACATGGTAATTGCTTCAATACATAGGGAGTCCACGTTTTAAGTCATGAACCCTTTGACATTTTAGTCAATGCCTTCTGTTTAAGTAGGGGTTCATATGGCATTGTTTGTTTGTGCTGTGTGAGATATACTTGTTTTCCATACTTAGTATTGTTGGTAAAATATATTCATTGCTTTACAAGGCTATGGAACAATGGAAGTGAGAAGGACGTTTGCAGCAACATTTCCCTTTCTAATTTAAGTATTATTACACCAATTTAATTTATGCCATGGTATCACAAATGTGTGCCACATTTTCATATATATGACTGATGATCTCTCTTACTGTTGAATAATAATAAAAAATAAATTAAATAAAGAAAAGCTGAATGGTATAGACCACACTTCGAGAATATTGTCAGATCTCCTATTTAAGGGACATGGGGAATTTGCACTTCATACTTTGGAAATTTAGCTTTGCTTTTATAATTAATAATTGTGTACTCCAATCAATTGCCAGATTATGTTTAATGCTAGCAATGATACATGCAAGGAAGTGAACTTGCATTCTTTGTGAACTTAAATGTAAAGGAATTGTTTCTTAAGTCGGTGCCAAAATAAAATGGCAAAAAACTTTCATATCCTTTCTGATATTGGCCAGATTGTTTGACACATGATGCTCAACTATTACATTTGTTACACATTTATTGCTTCTAGCAACTTACCAAGATTGTTCTCTTATAGGGAATGTACGTGCTTGGGAACATTGCCAGTGGAAATGAGTTTCACAAGGAAGCAGTTATGCACCAACTTGTTCCACAAGTAGAAGATGAAACAACATCTTTTATAATAAAGTTCTTACAGAGTGATGACAGCAGATTGCGTACAGCTGCTGTCTGGGCAGTAGTAAATCTCACATTTCCTTCAAGTCCTGGGGCATTTAATCGGCTTGTTAAGCTTCAGAATGCTGGTGTAGTACCTCAAATAAGGAACATGGTCAATGATCCCTGCCTGGATGTAAAGGTCTGGCTTTTATGTCTTGATGTGGTTTTCTCTTTTACTAATCTCAAATGTTTACTAAAATATATCCTAATGCTTCATTTCATGCAGCTTCGTGTTAGAACAGTACTCAGTCAGGCTATGACTTTTGGTGATGGCCTTACCTGATCATTTTGATTCATTACTTTAACCTAGTGCTAAAATGAGAGAAAGAATGGAGTTTAGTTTTGGCCCTCGTATTTAGCAAGAAATGTCCAGCATTTTTTTTCCAGAGACTTCGAACTTTTGATGCTTCAACCAAGGTTAGTAATTATTTAATCTACAGTACTGTTTTGACCTTTTTGGCAAAAGAAAAAATCTCCTTGTTTTGAAGAGTACATGTTAAATATTTAGGTTATGTCTGACGGCCTTGGTGGAATGTAATATAATGCAATCAAAACTCAAAAGCATCTATAATGTAGTGTTTAAAATAGAAATGTCTATGGTTATGGTACATTATGTTCCATTTCGGCTCATCAAATGTATCCTTATTACTTCTGTTCATGATTAATTTACAGCCATCTTCATTTTTCTTCTTTTATGTGCTTCTTGGAAGGACATCAAGCAGATGAAGTTACATTTGAAATGCCAGCAAATACTTCGAACTTCCTATTAAATTTGTTGTCGTCTCGTATTCAAATGCCAACTATAGTTTTAGGTGATGCTACCACCAAAATATATATCGTTTGGGTTCATATGCTTATCTTTGTTTTCCCCACTGGAATTCTATCAGAGACAAATATTGTTAGATTGATCTTCTGCTTTCCAATTTTCTTCTGCAGGTGCAACACATTGCTTCATTTTTTTGCACTTCGGGCAGTGCGGAAACTTTCTTGTTTTGTGGGCAACACTTAACAGGTTACCCTCAAAACTTCATTGCATTATGCATACATTTTGTGTTGATTTTTGTACGTAACCAATGAATCGTTGCTGTAATACACGGTACAGACTTACATATTGAACCATGTAACACGAATAGTGCCTGTGAAAATTTGTATCATCTATCCGATTGTTAAAAATCATTTATAATTCATCTATGTACTCTTTAGTTCTATTTCTTGCTCTAGAGGCTAGCTATGAACAAGCCATTGCCTGTCATCTCGTGAGGAGAACAATTTTTCCTGTGTCAAGGCAAATACCATTGGTGCAAAATTTATTTTCTCAGTGGGTGTGTCGGGGGCAGGGGTCCTCAAGAGGAGGGGTACAAGATGAAGAAATCAACGCTCTCTTTATCAAAGATCCAACATAGATAACCCCAGAAAAAAGAAAATTCTCATTATTTGCTCAAGCATATATGGATAATGTATTCTAGATGGTATTGTGTCTCAGCTGTTTTTAAGGCCTTTTTTTTTTCTGCTCCCCTTTTTCTGGTGGTTGGTGGATGTATTACCATTTTTGGATTATTTATAGTTTTTGCGTGGAATTCTTGAATTGTTTCTGTTCCCCGGACTTGTCTTGCACAATGATATTGATTTAGTGCTAGAATAGTAAAGGATTAGATGCCAGCCTGATCCTAGACAGTAACCAAAGTATGGTTCACAATTCCAATTCATTGAAATTTGTAAAAGCGGCAACTCATTTATTTTTGCAAACTCAGCGAGATTTTATGATCGACTCGCACATATTGTAATAGCTCAAGAGTATAATCAAGCTTGGGGCTGCATATCAGGTTGGAGCTACGTTGTCACTCACATTTACTTTATGAACGAATTGCATGGGCGAGTTAGACAAATGCTTGTTGAATCCCGAATATATATATGCCCGATCCATTTTTGCTCTGTTAACATTTATGTATGATGGATAACATTTATGTATACACGTTTGGATACAATATATTTAACACTTTGTTATTATCAGGTGAAGGATAGCAAATACTGAGTTTTTGGATTCAAACGAGTTGGCGTTAAACTGAGAAAATATATATAATGTATATGTGTATAATCTACACTACAAACAACATAAACATTATAAACTAGAAAGAAAGAAAATGAAAGGGCATCTTCAACCAATCTTCTCCGTGTTCGAGTCGTCTGATGGCCATATAATAGTCTCTTTGAGTCTTTCACGCATCAACTCCAGGTTCTCATCAGAGATCTCTTGATATATCTCGGCATGATTGCATTTCTGAATAACATTAACAGGAAAGGGTTATTTATTTCTGTGACCATCTTAACACGATTCACATGTTAGGGCAAATGAAGCTTTTAATTACCTTAACCCATTTCCCATACAAGTGGAGACGTGTGACCATCACTCTTTCAGCAAGGTCCTGCTTCTCCTGTCACAGTAGTGAAGACAATTTCCATTCAGAATCAAATAAAATATTCCTTCTATTTTCCGTTTACCAAAAAAAAAAAAAAAAAATTAGACCAAAGTTTCTAAGAACTACCTTCACAAGGGTGCGGATGAAACGCTTGCCATCTGCTGGCTTATTTGATGCAACAAAACTGTCAAAAGTGTATACAAGTCGTTACATATAGGAATGGGCTTAAAGCAAGAGCCTTTGTCCATTTTTGGCATCAAATGTTGGTAGAAACTTACTATTTAGGTTACTTAACAAGAATATTTCCAATAATTACTCAAAAATAAGTAGCAAAATCGTGGCCAAAGTGAGGATGACACTTACTCATAAAACCACCTATATTGCGTTGGATTCATCTCATAGAGCTGGTTAAGAACTGTTCTAGTAGCCTTGTATGTGAAATAGTTGAGTATTTGCTGCAGGAACACATTTTCTCAACATTAAAATGCACTCAATCTTTTAACACGGAAGATCAAATTTTTTAATATTCTACGAGACCACCCTAACTAATTAAGCTTGATTTAGTGAATGATAAAAAAAAAAAAAAAAAATCCACTTGCAGAAAATCTGATATAGAAACAAATAATTGATTATGGCAAAAAAATAAATAAAATTCATCGCACCATTTTCACATCCTCAAAACTATCTTCATATTGCCCTCCTAATTCATTGACCACAAGTCTCCAATCCTTTCTCTGCTTCCTTCTACTCTTATTAACAATACCCGAAATCGCTTTTGTTGAGAGTCTCCAATCATACCATGAATCCACAAAAGAAGTCCCTAATTCCAATGACCCTGGCCTTTTTAGTTGCTTTCTTTTCATTGAATTCCTCTGCAAAACCAACTCTCCACTGTGCTTGAGATTCATAGTGCTTGTAGGCAGTGCATCCAAACACAAACACGGACTAGTGTGTGAATCCACCACAGGTGAGCCCACCACAGATAAAGCTCCCACCATTTTTTTTTCTTTTCCAGAAGCTTAAAACAGCCCCAAATCAGGAATATTCGGTGTTTGGGGCTGTAATTGAGAAAATAAAAGATACACAATAAAGAGTATCCGACGAGCGCAAAAGGGTGTCTTCAAAAATGGGAATTCTGGTTTTGTACGCAAAAATTCATGAACTGAGAGAGAGAGAGAATCGAGTGCTTAAGAAATGAAACGCTTTGGAACAAGAAAATTGTAAAAACGGAGTTTTTGAAGGTCTGAGGAGTCTTAACCAGACAAATATTTGAGGTCGAAATCCCTCCAAGCGAAAAGGTAAGAATCAAAATCAAAATTTTGTAGCTTGCCTTTATTGATTTCTTTCCAGAGTCTAAGCCAAGTACCTAGACGGCTTCTGCAATTTGGTGGCTACTGGCCCAGGCCACGTGGTAGAATCTTGTGAATCTAATTTACTGTGTCTGTCTGAACATGTTAAATTCCATCGCACGTCGTTTGGACGGAAATTTAATTGAAACTTTAAACTCCACGCGCAGTATTGGCATGTTGAACCTACTTGCGGCAACATTATAGAGGATAGTTATTTGAAAGTAACGTTTATGGAACATTTTCTAAGACTATTATTATTACAAATAATACTTATTAAATGAAATTTTAAAAAACAGCTCTGAATTAATAAAAAATTATTATAGTGCAATTTTTATGGATATTTAGAATTTTCTTCTTGAAATTAATTTTAATTCCGCGAAACCATATTGCAAAAGAATGTAATATATAATTATTTGTAGTTTTTAGTCCCGCGAGGAATTTTGACATACGCTCGTCCAAACGCGTGATTGTGGAATTCTTGTTCACAGGCGGATCGTGCGGGCGAACAGAAGATTCTTCTTAGAAGGAATAAAGTCGCACAACTGCCTTTTCAACACGGCAACAGCCGAAATTAGCTCACCAACCAAAACTCGCCGACCGTTAACCGGTGGACTGCATCTTAGGCCATTTCTAGTTTTTTTATGGCTTCCTCTTAAACCCTCGACTAGTTAATATTTTTTTTTAAAGAAAAATTACAAATAGTCCCATCTTTTCGCTATTACTTCTCAATAATTTAAAGTCTAAAATTATCGTTATTGGTAGGATTTTATTTAAATATTTTTCTCAATCCGGGTGTAAACTAATTTCATATGCCAAAAGAAATTATATATATATATATATATATGTGTGTGTATAATCTTTATTTTTTATAATAATGTCTCTCAAGAAATATTAATTTTTTAATAAATATTCTTTTGAAATTAAATATAAAAATTTTTATGGATGAAACGTTGATGATGAATAGATAATAAATTTTGAAGGTCAAATTTGTATAAAAATTATTGAAATTGACACAAATCTTAAAAAAACTTTCGAATTTGAATCTTTTAATATCAAATTTTGGTAATTTTTTGGAACAAAAATATTATAAAATTAGAAAAAGATTATAAAAATATTGAAAATTAGAAGAATTATAAAAATGATACAGGTATAAAAAATAATCGAATGGCTTAAAAATCAAAATTTAAGAGACAAACTCATTGGATAACCTACTCATCGGCCCGCCCAATAATAAACGGATCAAGCCCACGATCAGAAATCCGCCCAAAACGAAACGACGTCACTTGCTTTTTTATATAATTTTTATTTTGGGTAATACTTTCTCATGTCAGCATCGCTGTGCAGCCACAAGGCCCAAACTAGACGCAGAAAGAGCTTCAAGAATGAAGTTTGAGGTGTAAGGGCAAAGACGAAAGGAAGAGAACAAAGAAATCTACAAATCAAATAAGCAGGGAAAGGTTCGCTGAACAGAAATTAGACGAAGAAAACAAAATTATTCCATATTCAAGAATGTTTTATAGAGGGTAAAAGTCTTTTCCCGCTTAGCAATTTCTCTATCTCGCTTTGATCCAATCTATTATTTTATTAGTGTCTTTCTTCTTTATCATTTGTCAAATCAAGTCTTGCAGTTATTCTTTTGTGAATTTTTCTAATTGCCCTTGATTCTTAGGTTTTTAGGGTTTTTTTCCTCGTTAAAAGCTAGCTGCTTTTTTTTTTTTTTTTTTTGTTTGAGCACCTTGTCTCCATCAATTACGAATACATGTTTGAGATTTTTATTTTTTTTGCGCTGCTTTTTTTTTTTTTTCCTTTAGTTATTTTATCTGGGTTTACTTTGCGCTTGCTTAAATTGATATGTAGTTCCCACAAAATTAGTCGTTTTGGACATACTTTGGATTTTTTTTTTTTTCCCCTTGTGTATAGTGGTAAATTAGTCTCCGGCAATACTTGTCAAATTCAAACTTTTTTTGGAACACCTATGAACCAGCAATACCATCATGGCTCTCATATTAGACGCAGCAGAGATTGGGTACTATTATAGCAATCATTGGATTGGAAAATCCCGTCAGCATCAGAATATTCATTTATTTGTTGGTTTGTAGTTTTATATTTGTTTTCATACTATATTCTCTGCAAGTAGGCCAGTTTGCATATTCATAGTCTTTCATCTTATTAATGTGCATTATAAGGAAAGTGAGGTGAGCCTTGTGTATTTTTGAGTCTTTGACTTGGTTGGTGTTTAGATATGTGCCAATTTTGCTTCTTTAGTTGTCAGCTTTATAGGTTGAAAAGGGCCTATCTTAACCAATCTGTTGCTGGAGTAATTTATAGCAAAATGGACAATCAGCGGTTAGTTTATTTGAGGAATTGGGTTTGAAGCTTTAGGAATAATGGAGACAAAATTGATTCGAGTTTTGGGTCCAGCTTTAAAATTCAAAAGCTTCTTCATTAGGGGTAATAATTAATAAATTATTTGGTAGCAAAATGTGGGTCTTTAGATTTTGTAGTGTTTGTCAAAGAAAGAAAGGTCTGTAATAATAATATTTTTAAAGCTAGATTGCTTTAGCTTCTTTAGTTGTGGAAAAAAAAAATTCACATGAATAATTCCTCTTGGTGGAAATACAGGATAGGAAAAATGTATTGTTCTTAAAGGATAGAATTATGGCTTTATTTATGTAGCTGCATGGGGCCTTTTGATGTGGCAGCAGCCAGAGCTACCTCGAGAATTTGTCTTTTGATGATTTGTTGTCAAGTTCAATTGGATGACAATTTTTAGGCATCATATCAGACATGAGCCCAGTTTGACGAAATTGATATAGATGGAGCTATGACATAAATAGCAAATGAAGTAATTATACAAAACATAAAAAGAGGGGAGGAAACTAACTCTTGATAAAATGCTAAATCATTGGACACTTACTGACTCAGTTTTTTGTTTACAGTGGGGAATGAGCTTTCTAGATTTAGCATGTCTGCTGCTAATGGATCTAATGGATTGACTCTACTGATGGCATCAAAACTGAGTCTTCTTTCCTTATTTTTAAATAAATAAATCGAAGTTTGTCGCTTTAAAAGGTTAAACAAACATGTGACTGGTTTGGATACTCAAACTGGCTCTTTTTGGAAGATTGAGATTCTTTATACATTTTTATCTTTTCTTGCAAAATCATAAATCATTGTGTTAATTTGAGGCTTTCAGGTGTCACTGTTGAGTACTGGATTATGAGGTTCCTTTTTGTGATTGACAAAAGAATGTTATATACTTGTGTATTTTGAATAATTATGTGCAAAAAGCTTTGAGGAGCTACTGATTTTCAACATTGCTTGAAATGATTTGGTTATTAAAGTAGATATCCTGATGGTGGTGATGGGCGTGAAATGGGTGCAAAACGTCAGCGATTGGTTGATCAGGGCCCTTCATTCTATGGGACTTCTCCTGGTTCAAGTTTTATGTATAATCCACCGCCTTATGGATATGTTGCCCAACCTCCACCTTTCCCTGTTGTTCGACTTCGTGGTCTTCCCTTTGATTGCACAGAAACTGATGTTGCGGAGTTCTTCCGTGGCCTTGACATAGTTGATGTTCTTTTTGTCCACAAGGGTGGAAAGTTCACCGGGGAAGCTTTTTGTGTTTTGGGATATCCACTTCAAGTTGATTTTGCTCTTCAAAAAAATAGACAGAACATGGGCAGACGGTATGTTGAGGTTTTCAGAAGTAAGAGGCAGGATTATTACAAGGCAATAGCAAATGAAGTTTCTGATGCTCGTGGTGTTTCACCAAGGCGAAATGCTCCAAGGGCTAAATCTTATGATGAAGGAAAGGACTCGGCCGAACATACAGGCGTGTTACGCTTGAGAGGACTGCCATTTTCTGCTGGCAAGGATGATATAATGGAGTTCTTTAAAGATTTTGTTTTGTCAGAGGAGTCAATTCATATTACAATGAATTCAGAGGGGAGACCGACTGGGGAAGCATTCGTGGAATTTGCAAGTGCAGAAGATTCAAAAGCAGCAATGTCCAAAGATAGGATGACTCTCGGCAGCCGTTATATAGAGTTGTTTCCATCATCCATTGAGGAGTTGGAAGAAGCAGTTACGCGAGGTCGGTAATGTTTGCTTTCTGCTATATGTATTACTGGTGATGTCGAACCTTTCCTGATTGTTTAAAATTTTGCTTTGTTACTTGTTCTCAGTTAGATTGGTTTTGCTGCTGTTTTATCTGTATGTCCCCCCCCTAGAATTCCAAATAAGAAGCTATTCTATTTAGTCAATTTGTATTTCTATTTGTCTGGATTTGTCTAGTAGTATACCGTAGCTTTGACAAAACTGGCTTCATCAGCTTCTTTGTGACATTGCCTGAAATCTTAGCACTAGTTGGCAATGCTTGAAGGATGGTATTGTTATATTCACCGAGCATTTCATTTACAATATTTAAGCTAGGAAAAGGGTTTTATTCTGAGAGGTTCACCATTTCAGAAATTCGTGTTTAACAAGCCGTTCCTCTACAATTAGACCTGGAAACTAAAGCAAAACCTAGAAATAAATTAATTGGAAGAACAGAGACAAAATAAGACTTTTCTTCTCTACTGTTGGATCGTCATTCATAGGAAGGAGAACAAAAAGAAAAAAAAAAAAAAAAGGTCTGGAATCTGCACTCAGAGATAAACGCAAGGCTTTGTTGAGAAGTTGCAGGGGAATGATTTTACTGCTTTTGTTTCTTGATGCAATCCAAATTATACCTTTGATAGGCTAGAAAGCTCTGTATTGCTCAGTTGTTGTCAAGCTTGAATGGTTTCAGAATTAGAAGTGTTCAACTAAGCAAAAGAAGATGCCTTGCAGTGATAAGAATGGCAGAAATGCTAAAAGCTGCTGTCCTGACCACATCACCATAAGGGTAAAAAATGGAAAGGAAAGGAAAAAGAAAATATTGTTTATTGATAATTAATATGAGTTTAAGAAAATAAATGTATCTGAACTTCAATCGTTAACTTGAATGTGATAAGAAAGAAAGACACCATTAGTTTGAAAATACAGAATTTAATTCAAAAAATGGCCCATTAATCAATAATTATAAAGTGTTCTTAAAAGAAAATGAAGATAAAATCATAAACTTGGATCATGTGATTTAAAGATAACTCCAAAACATTTGTTTGTATTATGGAAAATAATAAAAATTTGAAGAGAGGCACGTGCACGAGTGGGTTAAACCCTTTTTTAGGATCCCCTGAAGATGTTTAACAAAACGAGGCCATGAATGAATATAAAAGTGTCTGACCAAATTAACCTAACTCGGTTGAGTATATTTTATACATACATACATACATACACCTTTCTGCTTGTCCTTATCTCCTCTCTCTCTCTCTGTAACTGGTAAGACTTTTTTTCATATTAACGTCGTTCAGAATCTTAACCATCAACTAAGAACAGTGCACAGTTTGCATCGCAGGAACCCGACACTGCCCACCATTTCCTAATATTTGTAATCCTATCCTATCCTTATCCTACGATTCCCACAGCCTATTTCAAATCTCTCTTTCCCTCCTTTTCCTTATTTTGTTTTTCATTACTGTAACATTTTATAATTAATTTTTTTCTAGGAATGTTATTTCGTATATTTTGTTATTGGAAAACCTCATTTTATATAATGATGTGATCCATTTTTCTTTTTTCAAGAAATAATGTAATTCATGATCTTACTAAACAGAGATCAACGAGGTGAAAAAAGTAATTTTTAATAACAATATTCCATATTTTAAAATTTTTTTTCAACTTATCTTGAAAAAAAAAAAAAAAACTTAATTGCAGTACAATACTTAAAAAAAGCAGGTTACCCTAATAAATTTTTAAAATTTTTAATTATCCTAAATTTGAAACCATTTGTTGTTCGCTGTCTATTCCTCTAAAACAGCGGGCAGTGGGGCAACTAACCTAATTATCTCTCTCTTACCCGTAATTAAATTTCTCACTTCACTCACCCTACCATTTTATAACCCTAACTCCCCCCAAACACTGAAATCTTTATCGTCCCTCTCTTCTTCCTCTCTGTTCTCTATGTTAGCCACCACATATGTGTATATATATATATATTTGAGTATAGATCATTCGTTTCTTCTTCTTCTTCGTAGATTACACGGTAAGTGTATCTTTTCTCCAGTGGTTTCGATCCAAACGCGATCTTTTGATGATTAATTTGTGTTTCTGTTAGTTTTGGTTTTGCTAGATGATGATCGATGGTTTTTAGTGTCTTTTTGAGGTGTTTTTGTTGAAGAAGAATTGGGTTTTTTTTTTTTCTTTTCGATAAGTTAGTTGCTGTGATTTTAAAAAAGGCTCTGGTCTTCCATTTAGCTTTTTACCACTTTTCAGTCAAATTAGCCTTTAAAGCGTTTCCTTCCATGGCTTATTGTGACTTACCAGTTTTTCACATCCATACTAAGTAAAGTTTTGAGTTTATTCTTACCCGTTTTTAGTATTACCTATTTTTCTACTTTAACTCGTCTCAAACTATTTAGTATTTACTACTCCACTGTCCTTCCTATCCATCTACCTATGGCTCCTTCTGATAGAACAAGATCAAGAACGAGAACAAGAGCCAAACCAGCAAAAACAAAAACAACCCAATACAAGAAAAGCCGCGTCAAGTCCAAGAACATTCAAGAAGCATCAATAATGGTGGAGAAATTGCCTTCTGATTCTTCCACCACCACCACTACAAGCTCAAATACTTGTTTAAAGATTGATGGGTTAGATTTTGAGAGTAGTGTTGATATCTCTACAAGTTCATGTTCTACACCAAAAGCTCAGAAATTTCGAATACCGGAGATAGTTACATGTCCACCCGCCCCAAAGAAACAAAGAGTTATATCAAATTGCTCATTGCAAAGGAGACCGATCGCTTTCTTCGCCCCTCCAGATTTAGAGCTCTTCTTCTTCTTTGCGCTTCGCGATATCTCAGTCTGAAAACTGAAATTTGTTCATATCATGTGAAGGGAAGATGATTTCAATATAGTCTCAGAGTTGATCCTTAATAATTAATTATAAATGATTCCACTGAGTTATAATAGTCTGTGTTTTTTTTTTTTTATTTCATCCTTTTAAGGTATAATATGATAGTTTGAGCTTTAAGGGTGGGTGAGTATTAATTAGTTGAGTTATTTTCAACTGATTTGTAGGGTACCCTAATCACTAAATTTAGTGGGAGTTGTCCAACTAAATTTAGCCTTATATGCCTACTTTATTATTATTTTTACTATTTATTTTCAGATTTCAATTTTAGATGTATTGCTGACTTTGGGAGTTTGAAGAGAGAGAGGGATCAAATTAATGTGTATTGGCTTGTTTTAAGGTTTGTGGGTGTGATTTTAGTGTGCAATTATGAGCCTTTCTTTGTTTTAGTCAAACTTGAGAAAGTTAAAAGCATTAGACTTACTTACTGTTTATGCATAAAATGCATACATCCTTTCTTCTTCTTCTTCTTCTTCTTGAATTGATATTTAATCATCAGAAGTGCCATTACAAATTTCATCATGAAAATCAAAGCAATTGATTTCTTTTTATTTTTTTTTTTCTTGAACCCCCAACTAATTATTAAATGTATAAGAAATTAAATTAATTATTATATTCAATTAATGGCTATATAGTTGCATTGCAACACTTAAAAAGGGTCCACCTGCAACCACTAGTTGATCTGTACATATCTTGGTGGTTCTAAAAAGGTCTTCTAAAAGAGGTCTGCTCATATTCTACTTTATGAGTCTAGATAGTAAGAAAAAATTATAGGATGATGCATTTTTTTTTTCCAATTGCAAGAAAAATTCTCTTTGGAATTGTGAAGCTTTTGGAGTGGAAGAAGTGAAAAGAAGAGAGGTTAATTAAGCATAATTAAAAGGGATTATTTATAAATTAATAGTGTAAGTGATGGGATAAAGTTGTCAGATTGTGGGTGTCAGTGTGTCTAGCGGGAGCCCAGCATCCATAAGGGAATCCAATGAAAAGAGACTCGTGCGGGTTTTTGTTATCATTGCTACTCCGTAGAATCTCAAGAAAATTTCTCATTATTTTTCCTTTCCTTTCCTTTCCTTTCCTTTCTGTTCTATAACTTATTCCCTCCATTATAAATAAATTATACAAACATTGATTTGGGCACCTGCATTTATTGCGGTTCTGGTTCATGCATACCATATATATATATATATATGTGTGTGTGTTTGAAGCTTCAATTATTTCCTTTCATCATTTTTATTCTTCTGCTGCTATATATGTATATATTGCCATCCCATCAATGGCTTCGCTTTCTTTTTGAATCTTATTATATATACTCTTTATATATTAATTAAACATTCACATGATCAAAGTGAAATCATTCCTTCTATATCAGTTGGATGCATGTCCTTATAATTGAGTCTTTATTGTTGATTTTTCTTTTTCCCTTAAAAAAATGAAAATCAAAAAAATAAAATTATCACTAATCGGGTTTAACTCCATTAATACATCTATGAACAATTAGATATGAGTTTATAAATTTCAATATCGCGAAAAGCTAGCGTCCGGGCTGTAGTAGCCCTTTGCGCCTGTAATTATTATATTTTATAATTAAAATTAAGTATTATGTGGAGATTAATGCAATAATTATATGAATACTGAACCAAGTACTGTTTGATTAGAATTTTTTTTTTTTTCCAACGTCTATGATGAAATGTCGGTGTCAAAGCCATAGCCAAAATTAACCTTTTGTGCGAAAGTAGAATAATACCAGTTTTACAACAGTGAAATGAAGAGGAAGGTGGGTATGGATAGACTATGATGAGAGTGAGATATAAAGGACACAAAAGAAATAGAAGTGGCTAAAGCTTAGGCTTTGAATATCTGATATACATGTTGGAGCTTTTGTAGATAAATAATTGCAGGAGGGAATATGGGAAGGACGGGATTGCATTCATTACAAGTCCCCTCTTCTTTAAATGATAAACTGATAAGGGTACCCCTTTCCTTTCCTTTCCTTTCTTAGAAGCCTTTTCCACCCTACTGTGGTCCCTTCTTTGCTGGGCATGATCATTTCTTCATGTTCATGGATATGCATTACGCGTTTTCTTTCTTTCTTTCTTTCTTTCTTTCTTTTCACATATGTATGGAATAATACTAATTTATGATGTCAATTAGGGTTAAGGGTGAGTCAATAGTTGATTCGATTTAAATCAAATCGAACCAAGATAAAAAATGCAAATCGGAAATTTTGCAAGGATATGGAATTGAAATGAATGAATACCTTATGAGAATCTCCAATATACATAATGGTTTGAAACTCAAATCATTTGATGACCACAATTATTGGGGAAAAGTTTGTGTTGAGGAGCCAATGTTTCTCTTAAGCTCATCATTTAACTCGACAGATTAAATAACTTTTTGGGTTAATTTCGTAGATTCATTTTAGAATATAAGCATTTTTTTTTCTGGTCAACAAGGCATCCTAATCATTAATATCGTATTAGGGTTTTTAACTCCATTAGAGGTGAGTCTAACTGTCGTTAAAAGAACAATAGCAAACATGGAGTGTGTAAAGGAGAAAAATACCTAAAAGAAATTGCATGTGTGTGGATTTGACATTTCTCTCCTAAAATTGGAGAGTGCTCTTTTCCATTTCCAATGATGAAATGTATATTTATCCTATTACTAAAGTTGAATCTGTTTACAATTTTACATTACTATGTTGTTTTGTAGAATCCTAGGTTGCCCCTCCGGAGAAGATAACTTTTTGGTCAAAGTCCTTTCACTACAGTAATTTTTCTATTCTCTTCTATTTTGGTACCAAGTTACTGTACTAATTTACATCCCATATTTGCTACTATTTGACATTTTGTGGAAAAAATAAATCCCAAGAGAAATGAAAATTTTTTATATTATTATATAATTAAATTGGGGATGTTAATTAAAGAAAGTAATTCCAATTCCAAGTGGAAAGGGTTTGTATTAAAAGATTCAATTATTCCATTATGTTGATTTCAGGCCTACATACAGAATCTCCTGCCCGGTGGACCGTTCTTTATAATAAAAAATAAAATAATACTACCGCTTATGTTTAATTGAAAATAAAAATCTGCTGAAAATTATTGAATTGATTTTTTTTATTAGTTAAAAAAATAATTTGAAAATTTTATCTATTTTGCCTCTTTAAATTTAAATTCTAAAATTATTGCTCTTCACTTCCCTTCCCTATATTATTATAGTTGAACGTCAAATCACAATTTCAGAAGGCTAAAGAAGATGTTTTTTAGAACAAGTTGCTTTATTTTTATAACTTCTGTCTCAGTATATATACAAACATCCTCTTTTCTCTCTTTCCTTCCTTTTTTTCAGGAAAAAAAAGAAGAAGAATGGAAATTCTTAATTTCTGTAGAGAAAAGCAAATCTCTGTAGCTCTTTAGACTGCACCAAAGAATTCAAATGGTTGCTTTACAAATTTTTCTAATGCCAGTATGAATCTCCCAGCCCCAGTATATTCCGCTGCTGGTTGGTGTTTGATTTGATTTTGGATCCAAACAAAGTTTAAGTAATTGAATTTGAATAATGATTCAAGTCCATAGGGCTGGGCTAAGCAACAGTAGCTTGTTTTCATATTTAGACCTACTCAGAGCCTATCCTCAAGCCCAACATAATAGGGGTTTGGATCCAAAGAAAATGGATGGGCCTACTTCCTTTCTTTTTCAGAGACTTTTTTACCCCTCAAGCTTCGATTATCTTATGATTTTAAAATATTCAATTTCTTGGAAAATAAGTAACATTTGGAAAAGAAATTTGACACCTGGTATATCATATTAATCACCAAGTCATTTTACCAATACAACTTAGGTAAAACCTATATATAAATGGGCCAAGCTTGACCAGTAACAGCCGCTCAGCATTCTGTTCATTTGCTGTGAAATGGGTAATATCACAGTCGGGTGACGTTATTAGTTGCTCCAGTTGCTAGTTTAAACAAAAAAAAATTTTCCAGATTGTTTTTTGTTTAATGGCTTAACGTGAAAATACTGTTTGAAGAGCCACGTGTATAGGAGCTTCTGTCGTTATCCTTGTGGACCCCGGTTTTGAGCCACGCGTTTCCCGTATGTTGCCCTTCAGATGGGCGTCACGTGGGCCGAGAATTGCATTTTTTAATATTTACTTTTCTCCACAATATTAATAAAAATTAAAAAGAATTCCCCGTAACCATACAAATCACTACCCCCGCATAAGTAACACACGTCACATGCACTCCACATTGTAGTTTGTAACCGGACAACCTACTATCACCAGTGTTACTAAATATAATTAATAATTAATTTAATTACAACATTACGTCAATATACGGACAAATCCAATAATTCGTTATCCAAAAAATATAACAATACCGATTTTAATGACAAAATTAGCTAATTAAAACCATTCTCTGTTTTGTGAAAAAACCTCCACCACAATTTCCAAAGTCATATTTAGAAATTAATTGCCTAATTAAATCCTAATAAAAATTGATGAAATCATTTGTTATTACCTAACCTAATTAACTGAGAGGAATTATCATTTTTTTAAATAATATACATTATAATGATTTTATGACATCAGAAAATAATATAAAATGTTTCAATATTTTTATTTAATGGCCCATTTGACTCATTAATAATTAAGTATTTAAAATTTGTTATCATACAAAAAAACTTTAAAAACACCGGAGAAGAGAGTAACCCGTTTGAAAGCATCCACGTGTCTTGTACGTGGAAGGAGGGCAGGTGAACATATCATAACCCGAGTTGGGGAGTTTAAAATAGAGAAACACTTCTAGTACAGTTATGATGATACTCAAAAACAACCCCGAAGAATCGCAGAGAAACTTGGTTGACTCTCTTCTCCTGGTCTTCTCTTCTCTCTTAAATACACGAGGAGCCCCAAAATTTAGGGTTTTGTTTCATTCTATTCTGTTGTACCAGTAAGTGCCGTAATCATTCTTATTTCATTTCATTGCTTGCTTTAAATTCTGTTCTGGTTTTTATTTCGCTGTTTTTTATTTGTTTCTCCTTAGCCGTGGATGATTGATTTTTACTTTCAATTTCTATTGAATTGTGGTTTTCACGGGAAAATTATCTTTTTTTTTTCCTTTTTGGTATGGATGGATGTTATGATTTGTGATAGGGAATTGCGAATTTAAAGTAAATTCTAAGTAAAGTTCAATCTTGCTTCGTTCTGCGTTTGTCTTCCAAGATATTGCACGAATTTTCTCTTTACTCTTGACCACCAACTAATTGAATAAATAAAAAAAATAATATTTCTTGGGGTCCTTTAGAATGTATTTGTAGAATTTGAGCAAGGACTTGGTTTTGAAATTTAGATATCGTTGCAGCAATTCATTCTTACAATAAAGACTTGTATTCCTGATAGGCCAAATTTTTATTTATAATCCAATGTAAATATGCCTCTGTTTAGTTTAGTATGCTTTCTACGTGTTTTTTGATTCATATTTTCTGGCTATTGCTACTATAACTGAGAAAATTCAAACTTTTGTGTTTTTGGTTGGCTAGTAAGACTAGGAATTCTCCCATTTATGAGGTGGGATTTTATCCTTAACCTTCTATACGTGTAGAAATTGAAATGATTAAATTAGCCAGGCATAATATACGTTGTATTTATCCATATAACAGTTTCTCTGGCCAGACCTTTGCTTCCGATTTCCTTGGCTAACATCAAGTTGTGTTTTTTCCAAGTTTGGATAGGACTTCAAGAAGCTAATTGATTAGAAGGCATGCAGTCAAAGTCTGAAAGTACAAATCGGCTGGATCCGAATCCACATGTCATTCAACCATATGCAGTCCATTCTGAGCCTTGGTGGCGTAGTATTGGTTATAATGTGTCTTCAACTATGGCAAGGGAAAGTGCTTCCAATTTGTCTTCACCAGAAGGCCCAAATGGTTCGCTGTCAAATGATGATCAGTCACTGTCAAATGGAAGACTAAATGAGGAGGATGATGCTGCTAGCAAAGAATCACAAGCCACTGCATCTTCAAGATCAGGTACTTTAGCTGCTTGGATATATGAAGCTTGTAGAAGGATAATGTTTAGAGATGCATCAATTGTGTGATTTATGGTTTAGGAATTGTTTTGAAAATGTTGCTTGGACTAAATTGCTAATGAAGATTTTAATTTCAATTTCAGTTGTGAATAGTGGCCAAGAACACAAAAATTTGCAACATGTTGCTTCAAGTATGACTACAATGCATGAAGAGTGCCTGGCACAACATCCACAGCTTGAACTTGTTGGTCACTCTATTGTAAGTATTACGTTCTCCTTCACCTCTCCCAATTTTTTCCCCTCTCCTTTCTTGTCTTCCCTCATCCACTTCTAGGAGTAAATTTTTAATCTTTAAAGCGTGTATCTTAAAGCTAATAAACTGATAGACTCGGGATTCTGTAACTTGTAGAGTTCTGGAACTCTTTCTTACATGCTAAATATAAGGGATTCCTAGTTTTCTTGCAACTATTTTGTAGGCATGTGCATCAAATCCGTACCAGGATCCATACTATGGCGGAATGATGGCAGCTTATGGGCATCAATCTTTGGTATGTAGCATGAAGCCTTACTTCTATGGATGTGAATGATGACATCCTTTTTCTATTTGTCACACAAAGATGACAAATGGGTTAACATGTTGTCTCTTTCTTGCTATTGTTTACAATAGCTTAATTTTCAATTGTGTTAATCTTTATCTATAGCTTTAGCTAGACATTGCTTTGGGAAGTTGCAGTTATATTTGCTCAGGTGGAGGTGGATTAAGAAGGAAACATAAGTTATAAAGAAGAGTGAATTTGCCACTCAGCTCAGAAAATTCAGCAAAAAGAACCTAATAGAGCATAAAGCTGATACACTTCTTACCTAGAGATGACAAGGATAAAGGCAAACTCAATGATGATTTTTTTCCTATGATTCTCTGATATGCTAATTACTTGTGAAACTAATTAACGGATCATTTTTTCTCTCTCTCTCTGTGTTCTCTTGTGAACTGCCATTGTTGTGCTTTGAGTGGAGTGTGGCCATTCCATTCATTGTTATGGACCTAGCCATCAAGGACTTAGTCTTTTGTTTTCAGGGATTCAGTTCCTATTACAGTAAGACTGTTGTTATTTTGTTTTTTTCTTTTCATTGTCGACTAATCTAACCAATATGTCAAATTTTCAATGTTAGGGTTATCCTCATCTTTTAGGAATGCATCATGCTAGAATGCCTTTACCCCATGAGATGGCTCAAGAACCTGTTTATGTAAATGCTAAACAATACCAAGGGATTCTAAGGCGGAGACAGGCACGTGCAAAAGCAGAGCTTGAGAAGAAGCTGATAAAAGTTAGAAAGGTAGATTCAATAACTTTTCAAGTTACATTGATATGGTTATGAATTTTCTCTGTGCTTGGTAGACTGTTGCTGTTTGAAAATTTACTCGCGTATTTATTGTGAAGGCATTTGACATCTCATTAATTCATATTTTATAGCCATATCTTCATGAGTCTCGGCACCAGCATGCTATGAGAAGGGCAAGGGGCACTGGAGGACGTTTTGCGAAAAAAACTGGTGTTGATGCTTCCAATAACATGACAGAAGGCAAGGTCAGTGATTCTGGTCCAATCCCCTCATCTCAGTCTGGCAGTTCGTCAGGTTCTGAGCCACTGCAATCAGATTCTGCTGATGTTTGGATTTTCTCCCATGGTCAGCGGGAGAATGGAGTGCCCAAAGTGCATGGCACTTTAGAAGCTAACAACCATTTAAATGGAGGGAGTCATCACCACAACCACAGTGGCCCAACACATCATTCACGCTCAGGTGAAAAGGATGATGGAAGACTTTTCAGGCCAAAACCGAGTGAGCTGTTCCTCGGAGCAGGCCTCACAAAGGCCTCTTGCCATCCAGTAAACCCCAGAGCGATAAGTGGATGCCAAGATGGAGGATTCGATTAACCCAAGTAGAACTAGTTGAATCCTACTCTTATCTGGTAAGCACATCCTGGCAATACATTTCCAGGCGGCAATTCATTCTTGGCTTTTTCTGTTTGTTGCTCTGATGACGAGGGGAACAAATGATGAAAGGTGGTCTGGTTGCTTGTTTAAAGTCTGCCGAGGCTCAGACCTTATGCCATCATCTTTTCCTATTTTCATTTTTACTGTGTACATAAACACGAATAAATGCGAGAAGAAATAGTCTGTGGATAAAATTTTAAATGGTGAAACAACTCCTTTCTTTACTGTCGGATTTGTGATCTTCATTTGATAACCGTTTGAACGTTTTTTTTTTTTTCTGTTTCTTTTTTTATTTATTTTAGCAGTGTGCAATACCTCACCCACTGTTCATCTCATCCCAATGTTTTGAAATCTTTCAGGTTTAAGGTCCCAATTTAAGGTATAGGCTATGTTGATGGGCAACTTCAAAGTTATATCGTTACTTAATATTATGGTTTACGCTCTCACAAGTGGTGTGTAGGTTTGAAAATCTCAAACTACAAAGAGCTATGCCCAGACGTCAGAAATGCTTTAATTAATGTTTGTCAATTAGAAAATCAAATCTCCTCTTCGAAATATGCGTTGCAGGTATTTAATGAAGTCGTTAGTTAAAAAAAAAGGATTCTCTTAATTAAAAACTGTAATCTATTCTCATCTCATGAATCCTATTAACCAGGCCACAAATTAAAAGCCAACTGCTTTATTTCACTGTTTGATTACACAGTTTTACACTCAAAATTAAAGATAAAAACCCAAAGAAAGAAAGAAGGCAGTATATCTATTTTCTGCTCAGTATAGCATTTTTCTATCCTTACATATGATCTTGATGCTGAGGCTGATCCATGTCTTCTGTGTTTCCGAGTACTTCATTCTCAAGTTGCTCCGAGTTTGTCTTACTCTCATCCGCAAAACTGTCATTGGACTCTGTGGCGTTAACCACAGTCTGCTGCTTCTCCATCATACCAGACAATGCTAATCTCGGAGACCACTCAAGAACATCATCAATGATGTTGGACATCCGCTTTTGATACCTGCAAGAACGTAGTTAGAACTTCAGATCATACACAGCATTCTATTTAGCAGAGTGGGCGATTTTGTGTTTTGCATGGGCCATGCAATTGCATTTATTTTCTTATTTTCTTATTCATTTATCTTTTTATGAAAGAGATGCTTCTCAGTAAATTGTTTTCTTCTGAAGGAGGTCAGTCATTGAGTGATCATTGAAGCAATACGATCATATTTGTATAAACCAACGAATGTTAACAAGAGCAGGAACATGACTGACCTAGCTCTAGCAGCCTCATCAGGGGCATGATGCCTAAGCAGCAATATGACCAGCACAGCTACAATTGCATAGAAAAGCCTTGTTGTCCACTTAGGTCGTTCCTCCTCATCCTTCTTGGGCCAGAAACGGAATAGTTCTCTCAATGTAGCTTCTTCAGCAAGGATGTTTGGGAAAAACCAAACACGCTTTCCCAGAACGATGTATAGAGCACCAAATACTGTAGCCCTTACTGCAAATTAAACAGAATGCCTTAAACAACAACCCCAATACCCAAAAACAAATCAAACGAGCAGTCTAAAAATATTGATTTTGAAATTCCAATGAAACCTATAAAAGAGGAACTAGTGAAAGCCCTGCCTGTAGAGATAGTGATACCAGGAAGTTACTAAATCTATTTCTATCAGTGAGCTGTAAAAGGCGAGGAAGATAATAAAGTTTCAATTCCAACTAACCAGATTCTTACATACTAGGTAAAGAGCACTAAATCAACAGCAGAAGATAATACAACTACAGGCACGTCCAATGAGATCAGATGAAGTTTAGTTTCGTATGATTGGCATTAAAGTTTATGATGTATTGTAAAGCACAATATGACATAAAATCAGGATAAAAGAATATCACATCATTACTTACATAGAAGCAGGGACAAAATAAGCAGAAGGGCCCCCGCACACAAATAGAGAATTAATAGCTTGCATCGGTGAGGATATACAGGGAACAGGCAAATTGCTAGAGTCAACACTGGCCAAAAAAATGAGAGAAGTGTCTGCCACAGTGGCCTTTGTTTTACAAATGTCCATGCAAAAAAGGCATCATTTTCTGAAAATACTTGGTCCTACAAAACACAATGGAAGTATAATAGCATAGTCAACAGAAGCAATTTAATAGCATGCTCTATACGCCTAAATCAGAAAGGCAAATAAACTAGTTTTGATTGGGATACTGTTAAAGGTTAATGATCCCATGAAAAAAAATATCTACGGCACATTGCACACATCACAATATCCCAAAAATTTAAAGTTCACAGAGATAAGAAAGGACATAACTGAGTTTGAACATTTTTCAATAGAGCATTTCTACATTATATGTGAGTAACAGCAAAACAATGGAAGAACCGAGAATAATCAATAGAATAAGAGTGCATGAAATAGAAAGCAGACTAATCAAGCAAAACTTTGCATAAAGCTAAAAGTTGAGCCAAGAGAATCCTGTATTGAAATATTATACTGCATGTCAGCCGCAGGGGTTATTTATAACAAAATCTTAAGTCACGCAGGTCAAAATCAATCCTATTAATCAGAAGTTTCAATGCCAAAAATAAGTAACTTACGGGGAAGATCTCTAGATGAGCTGGCCAGGTAGACAGCTTTTTCTTCCCAGGACGGACTGTTTTCACCACACGATCACAACGTACCAAAAGGTTTTTTCTTAATAGACTGTTAGCAATTTCTTCAACCTCAAAATTTTTATTTGACTCCAATATATCTTTTACCTCCGGATGGTTTTTCAGGAAACTTACAAAATCCTTCCCTCTAAAGTATTCAACTCGGGTCTCCTGCAAAACAGCCCAACGAGAAACCAAAGCTTTGTGGTCCCTCACCTTCTCAGCAAACAACTGAAAAACATCCTTCTTTGCAGATTGTTTCTAGAGAGAAACATACACAGTATCAGCAAGCACTGGAAATAATGACACATACTTCAAAAGAACTTAATCAATAACAGAAACTCCTAACTGTTTACCAGAACCGAGAAACTTTCAAGTCCAATAATATTAGATGAGCAAAAGAAAAAAGAAATATATTATTGCTGCATGCTCCTAATTGTGGGGATCAAATTTGTTAAGTAAATATAAAATCACTGTGCGGATTTGTAGCAGGTAAAGGACACTGAAATGGTGTGAAAAAAGTAAGGTATAAGACAGGACAGGGGCGGGATCCCTGGAATATGGAATACAAATAAATAGACATAAGCATCTTAAAAAGGTACTAAGCTATTGGCCCAAGAAGTTCTATTATCTCCCACTTTCTTCCTAGTTGCAGCACCTTCTTTATCCAGAGCTATTGGCTCAAAGTCTCTTTCAAAAGCGCACTTTTTTCTGCTATGGACGTGCAATATAGAGATAAGAAGGAACAAGACCTCATTTTAAAAATCCTGGAAGCAGAAGACAAAATAATCAAACTGCCAAGAAATTCCAACAACCCTGATCATATAAAAATAATACCGAACAAGATTTTCTTCACGAGGGAAAATACTTGAAATCCAAAAATTTGTGCATCATCTTTTTTCAAACCGTGCCAATCATTAGACTTCCATTTATTAGAAAAAAACCTGACCCAAATCAGACTCTACTAAACGCGAATTTTCCTGGTCTCGCATAACGAAAAAACAACTCATTCGATTTAAATTCAATTCATGTTTCTAAAATGTACACGACCTTTCATTTTCCAGTAACCATACATACAGAAATGAAAATTGTGAATCTAGCGCAACCTTATCGACATTCTCAACGAACAAATAGAAAAACAACATACATTTATGACTTCACAAGAGCATGAAAATTGAACTTGATAATGTATATGACATTAGTGTAACCCTAGATTCAGCGCACAGTACAAACCCTAGGAGGCGTATCGGAATTCGGATCCCTGTTGCCATTTTGCACGGCTGCAGATGATCTTCGAACCCTCTTCTTCTCTGCTCCAGATTTCTTCATCACGCTAGCTCTCTCTCCCCTCGCTCTCTCTCTCTCTCTCTCTCTGTTTTTTTATGTTTCTTCTTTTTGTGTTTTCTGCGTTTTCTTCGTTTTCTGCAATCGTTTCGTGTATTGTTACATTTTTTTTCGTTTTGCTTTTTGTTTGAAATAGAAGCGAAATTTTACCCAAAAAAAAAATATTATTAGAAGCAAAATGATTTTTATATTTTTAAATATTTTGGCCAATAATTAATTAAATAATCTGAATAAACTAATATGTCCAAATAAAGATAGAACTATATAATAATGTCAGCTCTATCGTACTTCAATAAATTAATAAAAAAATTTATAATCGAAAGAACTTAAATTTAAAATCTTCATTTCTTACATAAGTGAAAAATACCAATCAAATCATATCTCGTTAGTTTACAAATAATTTTTTTAGAGAAGATAATTTAAATAAACTTTTCAATTTCTATTAAATTTATAATTTTTACCCTTAATGAAATGATCATGCTTTAATATAATTTGTAAAATATTCAAAAATTGAAATATATTTCAATTTCAGTTGATGAATATAATATATTTTTCCATAGATAATAACCTATTCAATGAGGAAAAAATAAATTAAATATATATTTTTTTAGCATGCAAAATATCACAATAGTTAGTATGTCATTACATCCAATTTTTATTTTTATTTTTTTTCCATTGTTGGTTATTTGATTTCATATTGTTAATTATGGATCAGTTTAAGGCCATGGGTCCAGAGTGTATAAATAATTCTTCGGCCCATTAAATATGAAAAAATATGGGTTCAATATCCAAAGTTAGATCATTCTCACATCCGTTGCCAAACATCTTTGTTATATACCAAGGCATAGAAGGAAGGAAACGCATTCTCCTGTTATCCAGAAATTGAAATATGCTTAGTCTTCACTGTCTCTCACTCAACACTGAGCAGCCATTTTCGCTCCCCCAACTTTCTTTAATCACTAATAACAAACCCACACCTCGAATCTGTGTTTGGCTAGCACATCTAGATCGTGGTTATCTTTTCAAGAAAAGAAACACATATCGGTCTTTTTCTTTATCTTCTTCGTGTATTGTTTATGCAGTGGACAACGACTCACAACAGTATGAAATAGATAAAGATAAGGCCAAAGAAGCCCTTCAAAAACTTGACCAGCAGCTCCAAGAACTCTCCAAGAAACAAGTCAGCTCTCCGAAAATAAGAGGTTTGTGTATTGTTCCCCTGATTTTTTTTTTTCAGGATAATCATAAGATTTTAACCCAAGGAATTAAATTCGTGATTTTTTAATCAAATTATTAACAGAAAAGGGCATGTTATGTTCAATATGGTTGCAGCTTCAGAAGTGAAAGTAGGAGATCGAACAGAAGAAGAAGCGAATGTGCCTGAGATATCAGGGTCTTTTCTTGTGTTTGTTACGGCAGTACTCTTTCTTTTCACTATTTTCTACAACATTATTTTCATTACAGTAATAGAGCCATCCTCGAGATGAATCAGAATCAACTGCTACTACTGCTCTGGAAAGTGAATCTCCAATGGGTGCCATTGTTGGTACCTTTATGTTCAACTGTTGTGGTTATAAATTAATTTTAGTTCAGAGCTAAGCTTTGAGTATTATACGAGGAATTTTGAATTTTAAAAACTGATAATATACATATTCTCGGTACTGGTTTTCTTGTTGGATTTCTACTCCTATTGCCCCTTTCTTTGTTCTAAGTTTCATGGTTGAAGTGATGAGGTCTCAAACAAAAACTTGGGCTAATCCCAAATCCTATGTCATAGGACTTGGGAGAGGACAATTGGAGCGCAAAAGACGTGTCCTGTGAGATGCACAAGCGGTTTGCAGCAAAATCGTTGAACGACAAGTCGTTGTTTTGGGAACATGTGACTGGCCAATCATCGTTATCAGATATCTTCGTTCATATGAGGGCTCCGTTGGACCGCGTATGCATTTGTCCATTTAGTCCAAAGTTAGAAGGCCGTTCCATACACTAGACGATGAGTCGTTTGCTTATCGTTCCTTTCTTTTGAATTATTGAAGTAATCATTTTCTTTTAATAAACGATACATTCAAGATAACGGAAAAAACTTATCTAGACCCGTTACTTACGAGTCAATACAAAATTCTAATGCACCTTACACTATTATAAATAATCCTTTTAATAAGCATTGACGTTTCTTTTTTTTCTTATAGTTCAAAGTTCAATTTCATCAAGAACGCTCTGAAATTATTTAAAAAAAAAATAAAAATGGGTTGATATGTCCAGTACAGAATTTAGCTTTGGATCTGGATCCAAGTATTAAGATATTATTATTTCTAATCCATCAAGATTTGTGGGGTTATAATATGGTGTCTTGTCTTGTCACCAGACAGATCTGTCTTTCTTTCTAAGATTTTAATTTAACCTAGGAAATAAAGTCAGTTTCAGACAAATGAAACTCATCTTTAACAAAACAATACTGCTTACAATATTATGTACCCAACTGCTTGTAAAAGTCTTTTTCATTGAAAAAGAAGAAGAAAAAAGAAGTCTTTAAGCAAATATTCCTAGGTTTGACCTCTTCGAGTACAGTACAACCAACGCTTGGCTTTGGATTAATCTACATGTTCATTGTTAAGAAGGCTCACCCACTAACCATTTGAGTGCCATTTCTTTCTTCTATCTCTTCACCTGCAACCTATTAATTTCACGCCAAGATTCACCACCACCAGATATATTATTCACCTCCTAAAAAAAAGAAAAGAAAAGAAAAAACTGAGACTGATACTTGATATTCAAGTTGAGTTTATCGTAATAAACTTTTTGTAATTCATAATTAGCTAAAATTAGAAATTTTTAAAACAAAAATTTACCTGCTCCAAACCACTAAACTAGCAAGGGAGAGTAGAAGTTGGGGATAGGAAAAAGTGGAAAAAGAAAAGAAAGGAAATGTACGTATGATTAAATAATATGCTTAATATAAACAAAAATTTAAAAATAGCCCCAAGTGTCTTTGTTGACGTATTTTAATATTTTTGTTTTTATTATTATTGGACAAGCCCGAGGCTTCTTTGAAAAAAATAAAATAAAATAGGGTTCTTTTTCTCTGTCTCCTTGCATCATCCTTGAATCCAAGAGAGGGAGAGGGAGAGGGAGAGAGAGAGAGAGAGAGAGAGAGAGAGAGAGAGAGAGAGAGAGTCTCTGCGAAAGAGAAAAAGAAAAAAAGGGCAGAAGAAAAGAAAAGTGCTTCTTTGACTCTCTCTCATTATCTCTTCCGCATGCACACTTTTGGGTCGGTCTTTTCACATTCTTCCAGTTCTTGCATTTAATTAATTGCTGGAAATTGATGTTCATCTAGCAATCCTTCAGATTTCCTTTCAGCATCAATATCATCGGAATTGCCAGGTGGGTTTTCTTTATCTGACGTAACATTTCTCTATTTGAGCTCAAAATCTTTTCTTGTTTCTTGATTTTATATATATATATATATTTTTATTGCTGTATACATTTCTTTTTAGGATATTTTATGCATGAATCTACATTTTCTTTGTGTAAATTGATTATCCATTTTTGTCCTTCTGCTTTATTTTAAAATCGAATATTTTGTACGAAAAATTTCCAAATTTGTTGGACATTCATTTTAAAAAAAATCCATTGTTACTCGGAAGCAAATTGACATAACTCAAATTCATATCTAGTTTTTTGCAGGGAAGATCAAACGTTAACAAAGTTATTTCTTTTGCTTTATTGGGCATTCTTCCAATCCTTGCAGATTTTTTCTTTCTTCTGTTGAAATTAGAAGCTAGAGACGTCGATTCATGGGCAATTGCTGCGCAACTCCTGCTTCGAGTGCTCCATCTGAAACTAATAAGAAAAAAGCCAAAGGGAAAAATAAGAACAAGGAAAATCCATTCTTTGGTAATGATTATGTTGTGAACAACGCATCTGGACGTATAGACAAGCTCTTGGTATTGAAAGAACCCACTGGCCGTGATATAACTGCTCATTATGATCTAGGTCGTGAGCTTGGCCGGGGTGAATTTGGGGTTACATATTTATGTACTGATATAAACAATGGTGAAAAGTTTGCTTGTAAATCTATATCCAAAAAGAAACTAAGAACTGCAGTGGATATTGAAGATGTAAGGAGGGAGGTTGAGATAATGAAGCATTTGCCTATCCATCCAAATGTTGTCACTTTGACGGCTACTTATGAGGATGATGATGCTGTACACATTGTGATGGAGTTATGTGAGGGAGGGGAGTTATTTGATAGGATTGTTGCACGAGGGCATTACACAGAAAGGGCAGCTGCTGCAGTTATGCGGACAATTGTAGAAGTTGTTCAGGTTGAATTTGATGGCATTTATTGTGCTCAACAATTTTTTTTTCGTCAATGCTTGTGATTATGGCCTTTCATTGAATTTACATTCATTTTTTTCTGTGTTTCTGATGTGGTTTATGCTTGCTTGTGCTGAGTCTTATATTTGTTGGTAGTTTGAAATTCTGATGGATAATTTATGATGCTGTTGATATGAATTCTAGGTTTAGAAGATGCAGTCGCTATTGAGCTTGACTTGGGTGGGGAATTCTTTAGACTTTTGAAATCAGATAAGGGCAATTACTCTGTTAAGTGTGTTGAGTGTTTGATATATTGGGGAAAGGGGGAAGACACTTCCTTTTTACTACTTTCACTGTTATAAGATTTGATCCTTGCATGTGCTGATCATTTTTGTATGAAAACTTCACTGACCCCATCAGCACTTCCTCAAAAAGAGTTATCATTACAGTGCTGGCTAATTGGTGCCTCCATCATTTATTCTTTTCTTCTTTCCTTTAAGCTGGCTAAAGTATTTAACTGACTATTTAGCTTTCGACTTTTCATTATTGTTCCTTTTGATTTAAATTTGTTATCAGATTAGATCAATACTGGTGGGAGTTTTTTGTGTCTGTTTCATACATGTAATAGTAAAAACACGTTCTTCCTGTATCCATGGCTTCTAATTTGGAAACTTGGTTCTATAGTTGCAAGCTTGCCATAGTGCTCCATTAGGGGTTCTTCAGCCTTGAAATAATATGTTTTGCTTTTGTATGTGTCTTGTGCTGCAGATGTGCCATAAACAAGGAGTCATGCACCGTGATCTCAAACCAGAGAACTTTCTATTTGCAAATAAGAAGGAAACAGCACCCTTAAAAGCAATTGATTTTGGATTGTCAGTCTTCTTTAAACCTGGTATTGCACCTCATGAGAGCCATTACGTACAGCACTTTTAATGCTGTTCTATTAATTTTTTGGGAATTCGGAATTAGCCATTGCCATGTTACTCTTGCATCTCGTTCTGAAGACTCACTTTTTCTGTAGGTGAGAGATTTAATGAGATTGTGGGCAGTCCTTATTACATGGCTCCGGAGGTTCTAAAACGCAATTATGGCCCAGAAGTTGATGTCTGGAGTGCTGGAGTTATCCTCTACATTTTACTTTGTGGTGTCCCGCCTTTCTGGGCAGGTTTGTGTTCTTAACTTTATAATCTGTGAATGCTTAGAAAGCTTGTAAATACGGTTTTTAATCAGAGTTCTATGTTTTTGTTGACCGAAAAGAAAAAAATCCTTTTAACACCTCTACCCTAACGAGTTTGGGATTACAGCCTAATTGAGTTCAGTATTAAAACACTTAAGGAATGTAGTTGGTCCCATTGGCTTTTCCCTTGAACCAATTATTAAAAGGGGAAAATAATTGTCAGGTTGCTAATTTTCAGTTTCTCACCCTTCTATTGATTGAGATCTCCTAAGCTGCAAAAAGCTGTCCTTGTATAGATTTTACATTTTTACCTTTTGGATTTTCATCTCAAATTCTTCGTCATCTTGTTTATGCAGAAACTGAACAAGGGGTAGCACAGGCAATTATTCGCTCTGTCATTGATTTCAAGAGGGACCCTTGGCCTAAGGTTTCTGATAACGCAAAGGACCTGGTGAAGAAAATGCTTAATCCTGATCCTAAGCTACGACTTACAGCTCATCAAGTGCTTGGTAGTGTTTTCATTAAGCAATACAATGACTTTTGCATTTGTTCAGATTTCTGCATATGCATAAACAGTTATCTGAACTCTTTTCTTTACAGAACATCCATGGTTGCAAAATGCGAAGAAGGCTCCAAATGTCTCACTGGGTGAGACTGTGAAAGCAAGGCTCAAACAGTTTTCTGTGATGAACAAGTTGAAAAAAAGAGCTCTTAGGGTAATGTTTTCAGTTGTTAACTAGCCATATATTTTCCTTCCATGATTATGGGAGGGATTTTTATGGTGATACTGAACTTAAATAAACATATGCTGGCATCTGCAGGTGGTGGCTGAGCATTTGTCAGTGGAGGAAGTGGCTGGCTTAAAGGAGGCCTTTGAAATGATGGACACTACCCAAAGAGGCAAGATTAATATTGAGGAACTTAGAATTGGGTTGCAAAGACTTGGCCAACAGATTCCTGATGCTGACCTTCAAATTCTTATGGATGCTGTAAGCATTATTTTGATTTTAAGCAAGTTATTCCCTTTTTTCTTGAGTAGAGAAAAATGAGAAGAACTCCATTAAAGCTAACTTCTCTTTTATATTGTTCTTAAAATCCAAATTTGGAGTACTTTTTTTTTCCAAAAAAAAAAAAAAATTTGCCATCCTGCAGCAAAGAAGAAAAAGAATTCTGACTGAGCAAAGTAGCTCGAGAAGCCTAACTCTGATAATTAAAACAGCAATAAACTTTGGGGAGTCCATTTGCTATGAATTTTTTAAGATTTGTTTATGTTTTTTTTCCCTGTTCCTCCAATCTAAGCAAGGGTGAGAACCTGTTCCCACATTTGACTGTCATGTATTTATTGAAGGAATTTTCATGCTTTCCATTTTTGCATTTTTGTGTAATGAATAACAAACTTTTGCATTTATATATGAATAGCTGAGAAATGGTTTCTGCAGGCTGATGTTGACGGTGATGGGACTTTGAATTATGGGGAGTTTGTTGCAGTTTCAGTGCACATTAGAAAGATGGCCAATGATGAGCACCTACATAAAGCTTTTGCATTTTTTGATCAAAATCAGAGTGGCTACATAGAGATTGAAGAATTGAGAGAAGCCTTAAGTGATGAAGTTGACACATGCAGTGAGGATGTTATTAATGCCATCATGCATGATGTTGATACAGACAAGGTTAGGATGCATGGAAAATAGACCATATTTTAATATTCCAACAATCAACTGTGGCTGAGAGCCATATTTAGAGCTAAGTGGAAACTGTGAGAGTGAGACAATAGCTTAATCCATCAATTGGGTCCTTTACATCTTTGATGACTGTTCTTGACCCATGTCTTTCCAATGCTTCTTTTTTGTTTCATCCTCTTGCTTACTTTTTTATGGTCATATAATCCTGGTCGGATGCACTTTGTATATAGTTCTAGCATGTGCGTCTATATACCACGAGTTTCAATCATTTTATGCTTCCTGTTTGATCTAGAAGCAATGTCATTATGTTGGGTTTCTATAAAACTTTTTCTTAGCCTCTCTTTTGTCATGCAGTATTTGATCGCTTATCTTGTAAGTTTAATTGTGTTGGTGTATTATCTGGCAGGATGGGCGTATAAGTTACGAGGAGTTTGCTACAATGATGAAGGCCGGTACAGACTGGAGAAAAGCCTCGAGGCAATATTCGCGGGAAAGATTCAACAGTCTGAGTTTAAAATTAATGAGGGATGGTTCATTACAAACAGCGAGATGAGGATGGATGAAGCAGAAAAAAAGCCTGTTGTAATTGGCTTAATTGAAGTATCATCATATTTTTGCTCTTTTTCAACTTCATGGGACGTTTTGGATAGGTAGGGATTAGAGCCATGGCCTTAGAGCTGTCTTTAATGTGCTATAGAATTTGTTTAGTTGCAGGAGATACAGAGAAGATGGCAAGGAATTAGACCGCAATTAGGTGGTTGTAAATATATGATGAAATAGGTGAAACATTTGTTTAATTATATTTCATTTGCTTCACATGTGGTGTTGAATGTAGAATTGGGCACTTGCAACCATTAATGTGAATTTGATCACCCCTGCAACCTTTCTGTGTTGCAAATGGAGACTTATCTGGTTTCTGTAGTTGCTGGTTAGTTAATGATGTGAGATAAAAAGGGTAATTTAGTCAAATTATTATTTATTTTGTTATAATTTAGGAATTTTTTTTTTAATTCTATGCATTTATGATAATTTTGAGAGATAGTTAAACGAAATTTCCACTTAGTTTTTTTTAACTAAAAATAATTTTTGAGAACAAAATGAACCCTAAAATTTAAATATATTCATTTTTTATTTTATGTTTATGGTGACAAAAAAGTTTATAATACAAATATATTTAAAGATTTTATCTTGTGTGGAAATTATTAAACACGTAATACAGGGAAATATTTTATAACATAATTAAAATTAAAAAAAAAAAAAGAAAAAGAAAAATTGTAAGTGTAACCCTTCACTGTAGGGAATGGGCCATTTCATAGATTCCCATTCAAACTTCCCTTTTACTATTTCCCAGCCATCCTGCCCTGGTCACACATTTTTGACCCATTGCGTTTGCGGCAATAAAACAGCGAGTATGTGAGGAGCGGAGGTCCACATTATATGACCAATTAGTTACTGGCACGCATGGAGCTTCAACTTTTAAAGATGTACCTTCCACCTACTGAAACATTACTCTTCCATCTCTTCTTCTACTTTTGCACTATTAAATTAAAGAATTAACAAACGCAGCCCCTACCCAAAAGTGTAAACGGAATTCCGTCTACATTCAGTGTACCAACGCGCCACAGAATCCAATTTTGGTTTTGCATGTCTGTCCTTCAAGCCCACTCTCTTTTTTTACATGCGCCAAGACACTCCCCCACCTATCCGTTTCACGAAATCACAGCAAGCGCGTGGACTCCAGAGCTTGGATTTACAATTGAAGTGCAAGTTCAAAAAGGTGCTCGTGTCAGACACGTGACGGCGCAAAGTAGCAAACCACTGGTGGGTTGATAATTAAATAACCAAAATACATCCATATGTATATATTCGCACTTTCTTTTTCATTTCTATGTCTTCTTTTTCTTCATCATCAGTCACCACCCAATCTGATTCTCGCAAAAATATCTGTCACTCTTTTAATATATCTCACTCTAGTTCGGCTTCGTAAAAACCCTAGCTTTCGTTATCTAGGGCTGTTGGTGATTGTGGATTTCTGAGCACATGACAACTACGACGTCGTTCGGAGCTGCGAACACTGCGGTGTTCAAAGACCCGAAGATCCAATTCCGGAGCTTTGATGGTTTGAGGTCTTCAAATTCACTTGCTTTGAGCAGACAGTTGAATGTGTTTTCTGTTTCTTCTTCCAGACCTTCTCTCATACGAGCTGTTTCTACGGTGAGATTTCTGCGATTTGTCTCTTCCTCTCCGCTTTTTAAGCTTTTGTTTTTCTCATGGATTGAGCTGCTGAATTTGATTTCTCTGGATTGCTTAATGCCTTCGATTATTTGTGGAGCTCTTTTTCTTTACTTTGGCATTGTGCTGAACAATGGGACGACATGTTGTCCTGGTCGTTTGTTGGCGACGCCCTCTAGCTGAGTTCCACCCGTCTGCTGACTGCATCACTAACGACCTGCTGTCTATCTGGGAAATTTGTGACGGTTTGGTTTAATTAGTGACATGTCATCAGCCCGATATGACATGCTTCAATTTAGTTTTTATTTCGTTTTATTTTGTTACCAGTGAGACAACACGTCCCTGTACTTGTCCTGCGATATCATTTGTCTCAAACAGCAAAATGGACGAACTGGCACAGCAAAAAATATTATTTATTGATTTCTGAATTATAAAACCATTGTATTGATGTTCTAATGGGATCTCATTCCTATTCCTGGATTTGCATTTTGGTTCTGTGGAGAGAATGAGTTGGTTTGCAATTGTGTATAATAGTTGCCTCTGCAGATATTACTCTCCATGTTAGAGTATTTTTTGATTCTTTTTTCTTTTTGGAAACCAGAAGAAAGAAGTTTTTTTAGATTGGGTACTCTTAACAAAACCCTTCCTTTTCTTTTCCCCTTTTCTACTTTTGAGTCATAAATGCAAACTTTTAGCTCTTGTTGATCTGATAAATCCTTATACGCAACGGATTTCATTCTCTGGGTAATTTCTGTTGGCAGCCAGTGAAGCCAGAGACTGAGACTAAACGTAGCAAGGTGGAAATAATCAAAGAAGGGAGCAATTACATCAGGTACCCTCTTAATGAGGAGTTACTGACAGATGCCCCAAATATCAATGAGCCTGCTACACAACTAATCAAGTTCCATGGGAGTTATCAGCAGTACAACAGAGATGAACGTGGTGCAAGGTCCTACTCCTTTATGCTCCGCACTAAGAACCCTTGTGGCAAAGTCCCAAACAAACTTTACCTTACCATGGATGACCTTGCTGATCAGTTTGGAATTGGAACACTTCGATTGACAACTAGACAGACATTTCAGCTCCATGGTGTTTTAAAGAAGAACCTCAAGACTGTAATGAGCAGTATTATTCATAGCATGGGTTCAACTCTTGGTGCTTGTGGTGATCTCAACAGGAATGTTCTGGCTCCGGCTGCTCCATTTGCTAGAAAAGATTACCAGTTTGCGCAGAAAACTGCTGAGAATATTGCTGCTCTCCTAACTCCTCAGTCTGGTTTCTACTACGATATTTGGGTGGATGGGGAGCAAATTGTCACAGCAGAACCTCCTGAAGTAGTGAAGGCCCGCAATGACAATTCTCATGGAACAAATTTCCCTGACTCAGCAGAGCCCATCTATGGAACCCAATTTTTGCCCAGGAAGTTCAAAATTGCAGTCACTGTGCCAGGAGATAACTCTGTGGATATTCTCACAAATGACATTGGTGTTGTGGTGGTCACTGATGCCAATGGGGATCCTCAGGGTTTTAACATATATGTAAGATCAATACATATTTTAATTATTTTCATTTTTCAATCAAGCCTCGTTCAACTATTTGTTTCTTACAATTTCTACTTCAGGTTGGTGGTGGTATGGGAAGAACACATAGGCTGGAGACCACTTTTCCGCGTCTAGCTGAACCATTGGGTTATGTTCCAAAAGAAGACATTTTGTATGCAGTGAAAGCCATTGTTGTGACGCAACGAGAAAATGGGAGGAGAGATGATCGTAAATACAGTAGAATGAAGTATTTGATCAGCTCATGGGGGATTGAGAAATTTAGAAGTGTTGTCGAGCAATATTATGGAAAGAAATTTGAGCCTTGCCGTGAGTTGCCTGAGTGGGAATTTAAAAGTTACTTGGGATGGCATGATCAGGTTTGTTCTAAAGTTCCAACATTGTATATATGTTATCTTGGATTTTGTCCAATCAAATTTCAATTTTTTAATCTGCGTGGGGTGACACTTTTAAATTCATACCTTCATCTACTAGTCTACTGCTTAACCATTTTTATCCTTCGTGTACTTAATTGTTGGCAGGGTGATGGTGGTTTATTCTGTGGGTTACATGTTGACAATGGTCGTATTGGAGGGAAAATGAAGAAAACATTGAGGGAGATAATAGAAAAGTACAATTTAGATGTTAGTCTCACTCCAAACCAGAATATCGTCTTGTGTGGTATTCGGAAAGCATGGAAGCGCCCCATCACTGCTACTCTCGCGCAGGCTGGATTGCTGGTAAGATGTCTCCATCTAGTATCTGTATAAGTTCTTGGCCATGTGCCCTGTATCGTGTGAAATTCTCAAGTGAAGTTCTTGTAATTGATCAGTTAAGCTTATTTTTTGAGAAATGAGCTCTATGAGGAGTTATAGTTTTATTTGATTTCTTAGATTCACCTGCATATCCTTAGTTTGACTGTGTGGGACTATCTTTTATCTGAAGTCATGTTTGGGAATTGACTTCTTAGAATTATCTGCTTGTCTTGCTTATGTTTGTTTGAGGTTCTGCTCAAGGTAAGATCATATTTGAGAAAAAAAACTTCCAAGGAAGTACAATCTAAGTTTCAGAGTATTCAAATATCATTTCCAGAAGCTAGTGATCACTCAATGTATGCTATTCATAGTAGTCGTACTAGTGAGCATATCTCTTATTAAATGCTATTAATCGCTCAATGGACAATTCTTGGAATTTGCATCAAGTGTCATGGAAATAACCTGTTACGTTTGTTAGCCTAACTTTTATAGTGGAATTAGCTATTGTTAACTGCCATTGGTTTCTATGACAGATTTTATTCTATTCTTGATCTTGTGGATGTTTATCTGGTTAACATTTTGTTCATTTCCTTTTTTTTTTAAGTTCTCTTGCTAATCGATGTTTTGACTGGTGTTTCTTGTGGACAGCAACCCAAGTATTTAGACCCCCTCAATTTAACAGCAATGGCATGTCCAGCTTTGCCACTTTGTCCACTAGCAATAACTGAAGCTGAGCGAGGAATACCTGACATCCTCAAACGGGTTAGAGCTGTATTTGAGAAGGTATTTACTGATCCAATGAGTTCATGAGAATCAGCCAAGAAATTGATTGATGCATGTATTTTGAAATCTGAAATTACATCCCAGCAAATTAGGATTTGGACCTGTATTGATTCACATGGCCTTTATATTTATGATTTCAGGTTGGACTCAAGTACAGTGAATCTGTGGTCATAAGGATTACGGGTTGTCCCAATGGTTGTGCTAGACCATACATGGCTGAACTTGGATTTGTTGGTGATGGTGCCAACAGTTATCAGGTATGAAAAACAACCTGCTATGCTTCCTTTACTTTCTCTATTGAATATGAATAAGAGTTATGATCTCATTATTTAATTGAAACAGATTTGGCTTGGGGGAACACCCAATCAAACTGTATTGGCAAGAAGCTTCTTGGATAAGGTTAAAATTCATGACCTTGAAAAAGTCCTGGAACCTTTGTTTTATTATTGGAAGCGAAAAAGGCAGTCCAAAGAATCATTTGGCAACTTCACAAACCGCATGGTGAGCTTAGAAATTTCTTGGTATAACTGGCTTGCTTGTTTTTACGTTAAAAGTTGTCCAATTTCATTATAAGCTACGTTAATTGTTAAAGGTGAAGTAATAGGTAATCTCCAATTATTTTGTTAGGGATTTGAGAAACTTAAGGAGTTGGTTGACCAATGGGAAGGTGTTGTGCCTGCACCACCAAAGTACAACCTGAGGCTTTTCTCCGATAAGGATACGTATGAAAAAATGGATGAACTCGCAAAGTTGCAGAATAAGAGTGCTCATCAGTTAGCTATGGAAGTTGTTCGCAATTATGTTGCTGCCCAGCAAAATGGGAGAGGTGAATGAGGTGCTTATAGGCCTCATACATAATGTTGCTGCCAAGCAAGATGGCTAAGGTGAATAATGAACAATTTCTCTCCTCCTATGCTGTTACTGCTTGGTAACAGCTCTGTAATGAATGATACTCGGTTGTGGGATCATTTTGCACAGATCACATAAGAGGTTTGCTTTATGATACTGTATGCTTTTATTATTATTTTTTTTTTTTTTATAAAAGCTCAGCCTTGTATCCTATTAAACTGACTTGCTGAAAAGCTTGTTTTTTCCATTTTTATCCCTCTCGAAATAAAGTAAGTTCATGGTGTAATCTTCAAATATTTTTTCTCAGTTTTCTCAAAGAAATGTGCAACAAGTGGCAGTTCTAGATAATCAGATGCAGAAGCGTCCAGGGATGCCTCGTGCACTTCTTGACTGTCGTCCTCTGCTCCGTTCATTCAGACAATTTTTGCAGATGTAGAATCGGCTTGAATTGGATTAAATTGTTGAATTTTCTAGTTAGTTTGTTTTTGTTTGTGGGTTCTTGTCTGAAACAAATGATGTTTCGAAGTCTTCATATTGAATTCATCAAACTCGACAATTTTACCTGTTAGAGGTTGTATCTTGTGCAAATTTCTTGCAAAGTGATAAAAAATGTTTTCCCCCAAGTGAAATGGTTTCTAATTGTACTAAAAAAATTATTTTCCTGGGCCACTGTAACCAGTTTCCGGCAATCTGTCAAATCTTCAAGCTTTCTGAATAATAATTATACATTGTGATATAAAATTCTGGAGATGGCGTATAGTAGTAAATTCCATTGCAAAATTTTTGTTAAAAAAAAGAAAGAAGGAAAGGAAAAACTCGGACTAGAAAGAGATGAAAAGGCAAACAGGAATTATCCAATGAAAAGATTCAAATGGGTACAGGTTTTACATTAAATCTAAAGAGATGCAATCCACATTTGCATATAAACGAACATAAAATTCTCACTTACGACAAATTCTAGCTGTAGGCATTGTGACACAGACAGGGCCGTACTTCTTCTTAGCTTCTGGAGTCCCTGCCTTAGGCTCATCGTCAGCCATGGCAATTTTGGTGACGGAGAATGCAGCAGCGGCTGCAGATACAAATACCAAATTCCTCCTCCCATTGCTGCTCTCTTCCGTGTTCTTCATCTCCACACTGACCTTGTCTCCCTCTGCGGGTGTTGAGGCCTTGGCTACGATGAGCCCTCTGCGTGGAGTTGTTAAGAGTTGTTTGGCCATGGATGAACCGGTTGCTAAGAAGGATGCCGTCATAGTCATGGATGCCATTTCTGCAAATTCTGCTTATCTCTCTCTCTCTGCTGAGGGAGTTTTAGTCTCAGATTCTCAACGCACGTAGAAGTGGATTATCGGGTCGGCTATTATTAGTTGCGAATGCAAATGGCTCAAGGACCTCGCTAGAATGCCGTCATCCATTTCCTTATCTCAATAAACATTCGACCAAATGGATTAGTGCCACGTGTTGCTTTATCCTGTCTAATATTTGTGGCCATGGATCCTTTGGTTGAGCGGTGCACTGCCGCTACAAATCAAAAATTACTATTCCGCACTTGATTTATACTAGGAAACGTAAATTCCGCACTCACTCCTGCTGCCAAACTGGAAATTACAAATGGTTCAACTTACCAGAAATTAAGAGACAACGAAACCCGATTGCTCTTCAATTTCGATCTCTTTTTTTCTTTTTTTTCCTTT